>ML820411.1:108548-132077 GCA_009831015.1 Picea engelmannii | reverse complement strand
ATAGATATAGATATAGATATAGATATAGATATAGATAGATGTCAACTTTATCAATAGTATATCATCAATATATCATGAGCATATAAACATAAGCAACATCACATCAAGTACCCAGTACACCAGAATTTACGTGGAAACCCAAATGGGAGAAAACCACAGAATGTTTTCTTATATATCGAAATAATACATTCATTGGAAGTACCAACTTCCCAATTCTCCAATACCAACTGGAAGGAGGAACCAACCCCCTAATTTACAGGCACTAACTTGAAGGAAGCTACAACTCCCTGAATTCTCTGGTTCCAACTAGAAGGAGGAGACAACCCCCTGATTCTCAGGCTCCAAACCTGAAGGAAGCTCCAAATCCCTGAGTTCTTTGGTACCAACCAAAAGGAGGCTACAACCCCCTTTCCTTACCTCTTCCTACCATCCTAAAATATAAGTGTATACCAATTGTCACTACCACAATCAGTGCCTGATCCAGGGGATCAAGAAATGATCAAAAATCAAATTTCTTTAAATTGCTCGAAAACAGATTCATTGCGTAGATATCGTCCTCACGATCCTAACATAACTTGAACGAGCTCAAATGAAGTTTGTATGAGAGAGATATCGTGTTCTGCCTGTTTTCCCAAACATGCAAAAAAATACTGACTATACAATCCATACATGCCACATGACAGCTGACCGTACCACCATACCACTGACGTGGAATGGACACGTGGCAGAGTGTGCTGACATGGTAGGTGATTTGGCAGCTGATTTGGCAAGTGATGTCATGGACTAATCCTGGACTGACATGTGTCAATTTACATGGGTGAATGAAAGGGTGCCACGTGGCCCATCCAAGGGCCTCCACGTGGCACCCCCTTGTTGTGGTCTAAAAGTTTCCTTGGGGTCCGCGGGGATTGAACCCAAGACCTCCAACAGGGAAAATTATTCACACAGACTGGGCCACCAACCCGCCTACATATGAGTCTTAACCACTATAGCATTAAAATTTTATTTAAGTTTGAATTAACTGTTGGTTCGGGCGGAAAAGGGTCGGGGATTTGCCCCATCCCTAGTCACGAGACTCAACAATTTAACATATGACCTATGGTGTGGGGACGTGGAGGAATTTTATCCGGTGGATGTGGGAATTAGGTCGGCTCTCAGCCACATGGGACCACGCAACCATAACCTCCATCGGGTAAGGCATTAATCCTCCGTAACAGTGCAACATTTTCACCCAGTTTTCGGAAGGTACATGGTGCTAAGTTTTGTCATGGGAAACACACAAAGGCCGGATTCAGTCACACAATGGGTCCATTTTGGAGAGCATAGACAACAAGTTATTGGGGAAAACTTCCATGAAGTGTATTTTCTCCATTTTTTTGCCAAACTAGGTGCAAAAAGAGCCCAGCTAGGGGTTTTTGGACATTCTGGAGCCATTGAAGCCATCAATTTTGCATTTTGAGTATTAAAGCACTAATTTTAACTGTAAATGTGTTGAACTTGCACAGAATAGATCTAGCTAAACAATAATACACACATTTTCAGAGAGAATTGGAGAAGGAAGAAGAAGGAGAGAAAGAATGGAAGAATTCTCATTAACCGTTATGAATAATGAATAATTTACACATGATATACTTTGTATAACTCACTGAGTTCGACTTGAGGTGAACCAAGTCTCCATAGTGGTGGTCTAGAGTGATCTGGACACACACCATCATTTACGGGAGTGAACTTCCACCTATTCTAGTCTCTCAGGCAGTTACAGGAGTGAACTGCCACCTAGTTGAGTTAACTACTCAACTAGTCTTCAGTTAACTGACTGAACAAAGAGTAATGAGGAGTTAACTGAGGGAATCAAGGTTAATGCACCACTCTGGTGATGATACCAAGGCAAGGTCAAATTATCATGGTGATGATCCCAATGTTGCATGGTGATGATCCCAATGCAACATCTAAACTCAACTCAACTAGTCAAACTGAAGTGTGAACTGAAAGAGAATATTCTCCAGGTGGAATATTCTCTCCTAAAATATAGGAGACTAGATAATGACTAATTATGACTAATAAACAAATAAAAACCTTAGGAAAAAAAAATCCTAGGTGTGTGTGAAGTAACTCCAACATTAACACTTTGAGCATATAATGAAAATGATCCATGGGAAGCTGGACAAGGAGATGTAGGCCAAGAGAGGGGTGAACTCTTTTATCATTTTGTTGTGTTATGTGTTTATTATGATGGTTGTTTATGATTGTTTATGCTTTTCATTTTAAGTAAAAACTCATTAAGTACACGTTCTTGCAACTTGATCCAATTGCCTAAGAGACATACAACTCCATTTTTAAACAAATGATATTTGTTCTCATGACGATGAAAGATGGCTCTCCTATCATACAAATATGGGCTTCCCAACACAATACCACAAATATAAATGGAATAACATCAAGCTCTACCTCATCTATAAAGTTTACAGTGATGGAAAATCTAAGTTTCGTCATCTTGTCACATGAAATTTGGCATTGTCACATATACAACCTAGAGGATATGGTTTAGGATGAGGAGTAGTTTCCAAATGAAATTTCTTGACAGTGTCTTCAAAAATGAAGTTTGCTTGAGAACCAATATCAAATAGAGTATCTATCTTGGTATGCTTTGAAATTACCCGTATGTGGAAAAACTCTATTCTTTCTTTTTCATGTTGAGTTTCATTGAGGCTACTACTTGAAGAACTAGTACTGGCAATAGAGTCCTTACCTTAAAAACCCATGGTTGTGATTTTTGTATCATCTCCCGAATTAGATACTAAATCATGTTGTGTAGTTGCAACAGTCTTTGGTTTAGTTTTGTTGTTGAACTTTTTGGGTCTCATTTTAGGATGAAGTTTCCAACAATGGTCTTCATCATGGCCATCTTTTGAATAGTGTTTACATGAGATTTTTTCTCCCTCTTTCTTGACTGAAGCATTCTTCTTTTCATTTCCTTTGAATTTCCTCTTTCCTTTGTCTCCATTATAAAATGGCTTCTCGCTGCCCTCTTGAGGAGCATTCTTCCCTCTTACTTCCAAATGAGTTTCCTGTACACAAACTTCATCTAGATTTGTAGGGTTAAACATGAGAATTGTGTGTCTCAAATAGCTATGCAATCCTCCAATGTATTTGAGTAAAGTTTCTTGAGAAGATAAATCTATACTGAAAATCAAAGCTCTTCTTCTAATTTCTTGAGTGTAGCTTTGCACACTTTGCCCTTTAGCTTGCCTAAAATTTTGCCAATCCATGATAGTTTTATGCATGTATGCTAATGGATAAAATTGCCTTTTAATTGCAACAATAAAATCATTCCAAGAGGATAAAACTTTACCATGTTTCTTCATGTCCTCTTGAGTTTTGGCTTCCCACTAAATGAGTGTTTCACTTTCCAATCTAAGAGAATCAAGTTGAATCTTAGTTTCATCTTCTTAGATTCTTTGTATCCTACAATACACTTCAATTTGACAAATCCAATTATCCAATTTCTCAACATTTACCTCTCAATTGTACATAGGCAATTCAAACTTAATATCAAGCTTAAGCAAAGGAGTTTGTGGAGGAATTTTACCATGTTCTTTTGGAGAATTTGGAGGTGGTTGTGAAATGGTAGAAGAAGTGGAAGATGGAGGTGAAGGAAGTGGAATGTCACCATTCCCTCCATTCCCTTTTGGAGTCTTTTCACCACTATCTTCATTACCTCTTGGAGGATTTGAGCTTTCACCTTGCAACCTTGCATTCCTTTCTTCAAATAAAACTTTCACCATTTATGTCATATCATAAAAGGCTTTTATGAAAGTTTCATCTTTTGAAGTAGGAATTTCATGACTCTCCTCATGAGCCATACTTGGTGAATGCCTCCTTGAAGCTTGAGGTGAATGTATGGTTCTCCTTCTTGAAAGTTGAGAAATTGGCTCTACAAGTTTCCCTTCTCCTTTTGTGAGCTTCAACCTTGTAAGCATCAAAAAAAAAAAAACACTTGCAAACAATCAAACCTTCAAAACCCTTTGCTCTGATACAAACTTTATCTGAAAATGAAAAAGGTTTGTGTATACAAATTTGCAAGTGGAAAATGTATGTGTCTTAGACAATTGGATCAAGTTGCAAACACATAAACTTAATGATTTTTTTATACTTAACATGAACAGCATAAACAGACATAAACAACCATCATAATAAACATATAACACAACAAAATGATAAAGGAGTTCACCCCTCTCTTGGGCTACATCTCCTGGTCCAGCTTCCAGTGGATCATTTTCATCATATGATCAAAGTGTTAAAATAAGTTCTTTGCAATTCTCATAATGCAAAACAGATGGCTCCAAAGGCTCCAAAATGTCCAAAAACCCCTAGCTGGGCTCTTTCTGCACCTAGTTTGGCCAAAAAATGGAGAAAATACAAATTCTGGAAGTTTTCCCCAATAACTTGTTGTCTATGCTCGCCAAAACACACCTAGAATAAACAAACTTCCAAAAACCTGGATTTCACGCACCAAACCTAGCTCCCCCACGCAAAACTGGGCCGTGGGCATATTTTTCATGTCGTTAGTGGATTTCCAGGACCTACCCCGAAGATCTTGGTCGCATGGACCATGTGCCCATGTGTTGGGCTAACCACCTGCACCCGTCGGTTGGCCCCGTCCTTTTCCCTTGTTATTGGTCATATGGCAAGTTGCAGAGTCATGACCATTGGCTAGGGATAAGCCCCAACCCTTTCTCCGCCCGACCGAAACCAAAAGCAAGTTTAAATACAATTTATAGACTATAAGGTTAAGTAACACTTGTAGGCGGGTTGGTGGCCCGGCCTACGCGAAGACTTGCCAACTCTCGGAGGTCGCAGCTTCGACCCCTGCGGAGCCCAAACAAACTTTTATATAACAAGGGGGTGCCACGTGGCAGCCCCTGACTAGACCACATGGCACCCTTTCATTTGTCCACGAATCATGCCACGACCAAGGATTGGTCCACATCAACACCTGCCAAATCACCTTGCCTAGTCAACCTGCCACGTCAATGTTACAGTCGTACAGTCAGATGCCACATGGCCTGTATGATTTGTACGGACTGCACAGTCAACAATTTTGCTTGTTTGTAAAAACGGACAGAACGCAATATCTCCCTCATACGAACTCTGTTTGAGCCCGTTCAAGTAGCGTTGGGATCATGAGGATGGGATCTACGTAATGAATCAATTTTCGATCATTTTCGAACACTTTGATTTTTGAGCATTTTTTTATCCCCTAGATCATGGAGGGGTTTTCCAAAATGAGGATGGTCACATCCTCAGAACCTATGCGAGAAGGCTAGGAATAAAAAAAAACAATGTCTGTGAGCTTCTCACTTTGAAAGAAGGGATAATAATCACCAAGGAAAAAGGATTCAACAAACTAATCGCCGAGGGAGACTCCCAATTAATCATCAACATGGTCAAATGCATCCAACAAGGCTCGCAAATTTCTAAAATCTCAAATAGATGGTGCCTGGAATCCTCCCTCGAAAAAATGTCCCACTACATCAGCTTCATTCATGTGCTAATCTCAGGCCATGTTCGTTGGTCGGCCAACAAGCTAACAAATTGACTAGCGAATGAAAGCATCCAGCTAGATGGAGAGAAATGGGACATGCCCTAAGACCCCACCAGGAATGATAGACTATCTGTTGGGTATGTGTTATATTCTTTGCACGAGTAGTAGTGTTATGACGGACAAATAAATAAATTTGCATCGGGACCGCATTATATTTAGGTGGTTTTTCAGCACATGGTTTCTTTGTCGATGGTTTTCTATTTCCGGTTAAGGAATTAGGGTTTTGGACTAATCCAGGTCATTGGGTTAGGGTTTTGGATGCCGTTGGATACTATATGTATTTTGTATTGTAAAAATTGTAACACAATGAATGAATATAGAATATGTTGGTTTTCCCGGTTTGGGTTTCCAAGGGAAAAATCTTTGTGTAATGTTTGTATTTTCCATTGTATCTTGTATGTTCTTTTTCTGAATATCTGTTTGCAGTAGATATTGTACAAGGTTAGAATCTACACTATCAACCAATTGTGTTTCCATTGCCATAGAGGATTGTTGGTCCCCGTATGGGGTGTTGGGGATGAGTACCTTGGTGGGTCCAACCCCCGAGGATGGTTTTCCAACTATAGAATTGGGCCAGAGGACAACGTTGGGCCTCGAACCCAAGACTGCAAGTATGTTAGGGCAAGTGGGTTCCCACGGAACAAGCATCCCCCTGCATGGATAATTAGATCAACAGATCATTCACCATGGCTTTGATTTAAATGACAATAACTCCTTGTACACAGGCCTTGTCTCGGCCTTCCCCTGTCTTGATTAACCTCGGTATAATGGGCAAGCCATCATGAAGAACGAAATCAGAGTAGCTCAGGGGAATAAAGGATTTTTCGAAAAGATAGAGTCTCAATTCTATCTTTAGCATTGCTTCAATGAGGGACCAACGAAATCTTCACGCTTGTAGGAGGATCGCTCACCCTCTCGCCCAATTTACCAACTCAAATCTCTGAACTTCTATCAAAGCCTTGATGGCACCTCGTAAAGGCTATCCCAGAGGGTATCGTCGTGGAATAGCAGCTCCCACCGAGACGTCATCCCATCAAGCAAGAGATGACCTGTCGACTTCCAGAGTTCAACAAGAAGAATACACTGTCACAGTCGACTATCATGTAGTCACTCTGTCGCGCTTTCAAATGCATCTGCATGACGTCAAAGCCAAAGTTAGTATGGAGAGAACAATGACAACGAAATCTGAGGTGGTCGAAGCAACTGTAAGATGAGTTCCTGACGTCAGCAACTCCCACGCTCACGAGACTAAGTATTGGAAAACTGTGGAATTATATTGGCATATTAAGACCTTTTTGGGACAGATGCTTCAGACCCACGAAGACGCCTAGAACACAATCCAGCTGCAATTGAATGGCCTGTATTTATTGATGAGCGAAGTTCTTTCTCGCCTCCCATCCTCCAGTACTATCATGTCATCCTTTGCTCCAAAAAACAACGCTCAATCCACCCCATAGCTGCCCTAGGACCCGCCAACGACACTTCTAGCTCCATGACCAACATGTATTCCTATTCCTATTCAATTTTGAATGCATAGCAGAAAACGAGACAATAGTGGAATCCTCTCCACTACTTATTTTGTATTTTACACAATAGACTCATTCCTCTGTTGCTAATCTGATTTCCCTAATAACAGAAAAGCAACATAAAAACTTCTATATGTATGATATCATGCTAGAATAATAGAATTTTTACCATGAACCTAAAACAAAAAAAGATATGTTTTATAATTAAATTACAAAAAATATATATTTATTATGAAATTTTTATTTTTAAACCATATTGATCATAAGTTTTATGTATATATAAACATCACATACAATGAAAAATGTTTTTTTATTGTATATGCTTACAAGTATCATGATGAAAAAGATAAAATGGAAAATTTAATATCACAGTTTTAAATTAATGAACATAAAAATACATGAAAGATTTAATATCAGAGATTTAAATTATTATGAAATTATTATTTTTAAACCATATTGATCATAAGTTTCATGTATACATAAACATCACGTACAATGAAAAATGGTTTTTATTGTATATGCTTACAAGTATCATGATAAAAAAAAAAAGATAAAATGGAAGATTTAATATCACAGATTTAAATTAATGACCATAAAAATACATGAAAGATTTAATATTAGAGATTTAAATTAATGAACATAAAAATACTCCTTACAATGAACAAATTTCAAGTTTTAGTAAATAATTTTTATTTATTTATTATTATTATAAATTATTATATATATATATATATATATATATATATATATATATATATATATATATATATATAATAATAATTTATAATAATAAATTATTATAAATTATAATAATTTATAATATTATAATAATAATTTATAATTTTTATAATAATTTATAATATTATAAATTATAATTTTTATTTATTTATTATTATTATAAATTATTATATATATATATATATATATATATATAATAATTTATAATAATAAATTATTATAAATTATTAAATTAGTAAAAAATTTAGTGATTTAAGATTCAAAGATATACAGCATGATGAATAAAAACGTTTTAAAAATTATTAATAGTGAAATATTTTAAATAGTTTGGTTTTCTTTGAATAATCATAATGAACTAAATGACATTACATACAACAACAATGAATAATAATAAGTATCCTTACTATCACACAACTGAATTATGATAAAAACAAATTACCCATCATCTGAATCTAAATTATTATTGCTATAACCATATAGCAAAATTTATTAAAACATAAATTATGATTTGTATAACCATAAAGCAAAACTTATTAAAACATCAACCATAATGCAAGGCAGACATGACACAATTGAGAATTTTGAGACAGACAATGGGAATTTTGGGACACACCCTGCCAGAGCAGGTTAATTTTTCTTTTAAAATAGGCAAGCCAAATCACTCCATTCCAACATATTCTGCAACTAATGATATAAATCCAAAGTGCCAAAGAGATATAAATAGATATTTATGATGATTCAACCATTTCTTAAACCTCAATAACCTTGACATCATATTTATGCAAAAAAAATTCCTCTATTAAAAATCCCAGCAAGTGTACAGGTGAAGAGAGTAGAATTAAGAATCGACAGAGAGAGAGAGGGGATTTCAGCAGAGTAAACGCCGGGATATGTTGAAGATATGGACAAAGGAGACAAGCACATAAACACAGAGGGCGAGCCTGTAAGGGGAAAAATTGTCCTTACAACTCAAAGAACATGAACATGGAGAGCGTCCGCTTTCTGTATCTTCATCGCCAGTACTTATCAAACCCCCAGAAGAAGCCTTTTGTGAGAGGAGCAGCCGGCGTTGTATGAAGTCCAGCTGGGTTTCTGTTATGAATGCGAAGGCGAGAGCAACAATGGTGGATAGGCTGACAATAGCAGAGAGATAGACGTGAAGAGGAACCCAGGAGATGCCATGTCCACAACTCTTCAGCTGAGAGGGAGACTCAGAATGAGTGCTCAACAGAGACCCCAACAATGCAAGTTGGAATACAAMATAAAGACCCACCAGCACAGACGTTTCAGCTGTGTTCTTCAATTTCATCCGGATGATCTGATTTACTGACGAGGCACAGAATGGCATCTTCATTTTCTCCGAAATCAAATACATGAATTGAATACCGCTCGAACTTATGAACGAATTCAGGTGCCTGCGAGAGTTATTTTAAGGGAAGGAACATGGGAAAGTGGCCGGTTATTTCCCGGAGGCGCGTTGCGGCCGTTGCCGAGAAAAAGGGTGTGCACTGTGAACGTTCCCTCTACGGGCGAGGAACATGGTAGGAAGAATCACCCAACCCCACTTTCCGCGGTGGAGTTGTCCTTTTTGCATTATTAAAGTATGCGATGTACATGGTTTCTTCCTCGTGATAAGCTATGGTATAGGACAACAAGGTCACGGGTCAACTCTGGCGAACAAACCTTGGTATGTACGTTTTTGAAAGACAAGTTACAATGGCAAGGACAAATATGTCAAGCATGGAGAGTACGTAAGTCTAACTGTGAGAGAGCCAAGCTCATAAAAGTCATCATGCCTAATTTGCGTGATAAAGATATCATTCTAAGTAGGAAGCAGTTCTTGAGGGGTTCTCGGTTTTTTTTAGAAGAAGACTTAACTTTAAGACAACAAGAGGAAATGAGGGACTAAATGACAAAAGTTAGGGCAGCAAGAGATGAGGGAAAAAGAGCATGGATTTATAAAGGTAAAGTTGTGATAGCGCAATTTGGACCTTCTTCCAAAACAAGGCAACAAAATGATAACAAAGAAGAGGCAACAAACTCTTCAGCAAGAAATGAGGAAACAAGGTCAGTGTGAGCAAGCAGGGACAAAGACTCAACTGTGAGTCTTGCATGTCAAAACAAATAGCAATCAAGTCATACCCAAGTTTCCTTAATATTAGTTTGTTGGAACTACAGGGGTTACCCATGGAGACGAGGACCTAGGTTAGGGCCTATTGCGGAAGATAGAGACATAATTTGCCTCATAGAAACACATGAGCATGAAGGGTGCAAGACACTTTTGTTTGAAGGGTATTAGAAGATAGCAGTGTGGAACAAGGCAGCAGGGAATGGAAAAGGGCCCGAGGGTATCATGGTATTAGTTAGAGAAAAAGAAGGTCGTTTCATTCAGCTAGAAAAAGAAGACCCAAATAAGCAATTTGTCTAGCTTAAAATATCAGAAAATGGAAATCACATCAAAATTGTAGCATGCTATTTTGCGCCGCAAGTTTCAAAAATCTACAAAAGTAGAGGGCTTGACCACAAAGATCCCTTTGCATCCCTAAAAACAGAGATTGCAATATATCCTCAACTAAGTGAAGTCCTTATAATGGGGGATTTCAATGCTAGAACTGTGGGTGAACAAGCTAGCATTCTTTGTTGCAAAGAAGACTGTGACCCTATCTGGCTTACATAAGAGAGTAGTCATCACTGGGAACAAATTTCAGAGGATAAAGGTTGCAATCTCTTTGGAGAACAATTGCTTATGCTATGTGGGGCTTTCAATTTAATCATTTGTAATGGTTTGACTAGATGGGATAAGTCCGATAATTTCACTTGCAATACTTACAATGGAGCAAGTGTAGTAGATTATGCAATTTTCTCACATAGTTTGTGTGGGAAAATGGAGGAAGTGTTGATTGGAGATCAAATTTGGGACTTAAAATCAGATCACAAGACAATTTATTTAAGTTTCTCTTGGATGGGAAAGAAGTAATTAGGGTCAAAAACTCAGTGTGTTCAACAAAATCCCCCAAATGGCAGAATTATTTTGACTCCAGAGAATTGTAATACCTTCAAAAAAACGTTAGAGAGACTCTTCGAGAAGGAGGAAATCTCATTTCATGGCCTTCATAGTCACGGATTAACACATTTAATTCAAAGTGCACTTTTCCCATGAAAAATTTTCTCAAATTTATGATAGATATAAATTCATTTACAAGAAAAACGCAGCCGCAAGCTGAGTAGGTTGAACGGTGCAATAACCAGGATAGAACTGGTACTTTCAAAAAATAGTGTGCTTACAAGGGGAGATTCCCGGCCACTATAACAAGTAACAGCCTGGAAGGTGAAGCAAAAGGTGGCCGATAGCAATCCAAACCTGGTCCACTCCATTCACGACTAGCACTTATGCTAATACCTGAGATCCTTCATGAGAGATCAAAATCCATTCAAAGATAAATAAACTAACACGGCTTACAGAGCTGACTTCAAGCAAACCGGAGAGGCCATTATAATTCGAAGATGTTGATAGAGGAGAGACGGCTCTCCTGTCCACTATCACAGTGAAAGATCGAGAGTCTTCCAACCACTTCGCTTAGAGCCCGCTTGGAGAGAGCATCCGCCTCGGTATTATGTGATCTGGGGATGTGACGGAAGTTGATATCAGAGAAGAGTTTGGCCAGCTGAAGCGGTTTTTGCTTCCAACCTTCAATGTGGATGGATTGAAGGGTGCAATTTCGATTGATCCAGTCTATAATAACTCTCGAGTTTCCGAGAACAAGGAGGTGGTTTAAAGACCAAAGGGAAACAAGGGTGAGAGAAGCCCATAAGCCCATGAGCTCGGCTTTGGTGTTTGTACCCGCACCACAGTTAATGAACCACTTTGTGATCCTCGATGGATGGGATTTGAAGGTGCCTCCAGCCCCACAGCATAAACCAGAATATCTTGCTGCACCGTCAAAACACACCAAGGTATGGCCTTCAGGCAAAATAAAATCCACAGCTTTGTAAGGGAGAGCCTTAACAGTAGACGGTTGCCAATGGAAGGTAGCCAGACTTATGTGGAAAACCGCAATGGAGGAAGGTGGAGCATCCTCAAAAATGGCCTTGTTGCGTTCTGTCCAGATTTTCCAGCAAACCAAGGCGGCCAGTGAAAGCGGCGCAGCGTTTTCCGAGTACCAAGAAGAGAAGCAATCTGCAATGGTGGCGCCGGTCTAGGTGTAGGAAAGAGAGAAGTGTTGTAATAATCTGTTCCAGACTTCTTTAGTAAAATTACAATGTATCAATAAGTGGTGAATGTCCTCAGATGCTCGGCAGCAGAGAGAGCAAAATCCTGGACCCTGCCAGCCCTTCTTACGGAGCACCTCCCAGGTGAGAGCTTTTCCGTTTGCACAAAGCCAGATAAAGAGAATGAGCTTAAGGGGGAGAGGCCATTTACACAACTGGAAGAGCCACGGTAGTAAAGCAACGACGTCCTGAGCTGGAAGGAGGGCCGCGTATATGTTTTTAACTGAGACTCTGCCAGTGGCATCACCCCCCGCCCAGAAGAGGGCGTCCCGCGCGTCGGTGAGGGAGATACCCGCTTGTTTTAAGGCTGTCGAGAATGAATCCCATTCCAGGGCCATCGATCCAAAAAGGGGAAAGTCCCTACTGTGTAGCCAAAGATCCGGGAGAGGAAAAACGCGGGTCTCCGCCTTCATCTATGCTAGTGAAAGAAAATTAAGAGATCCTAGATGCGATCTGAGCGGCAGAGATAGGATCGAGCGATCATCCAAGCCAAGTATTTTATCTCTGCCCAATTTGATTTGAGAACCCGATCCAGGCCACCAACGGAGCCAGTGAAGGATCACCGGAGAGTAAGAAACCAGACCCCTCCAAAATGGTGAAGCCCTCTTCTGTAGGAGATGAGTCTTTCGCAGCCAAAGATGAAGTGGTTGGGAGCCTAAATACTTATCCATAATGACTCGGTGCCAAATGTTGTCAAGGGTGACAGCTCTCCAGAAGGAACTAGCTAGAAGGGTCGTGTTGAAGATAGAAAGGTTCTTTAATCCCCATGCCACGGACCTTTTTGGTCTAGAGAGAGTCCGCCAGCTGCAAAGATGAAATCGGCACTTCCCTGCAAGGTCATTCCATAGGAAATTGAAGGAGAGTCTGCGAAGCAGAGTAATGATTTTGTTGGGAATCCGTTCAAGGGTCATCCAATAAACCGCCAGACATTCTAACACCGACTTTACCAGTATAAGTCGTCCACCCAGGGAAAGCCATTTATTACACCAAAATCATATTCTCCTTTCGAAGATGGCCACTAACCAGCTCCAGTCATTTGAGGAAGAGGCTCCCGGTTTCAGTTGGTAACCTAGGTACCTGAAGCCCAAGTTCAAGTCAAAAAAGGAGTAGGGTATAGAAACTTTGAGGCAAGAGAGCTCGGCCTCGGAAAGACCCCAATAGTGAACAGTGGACTTTGCAGGATTAATGGACAGCCCCGATACGGAACAAAAGTGTTGTAATATGTCCAGAATCACAAGCCACTCCACTAAATCCGCTTTTGACAATAGAAAAATATCATCAACAAACATGAGGTGAAAGATCTTGATGAGATTTGAAACCTTTATACCAGAGAAGCAGTGCTCGGAGAAGCTTTTGGTGAGGAGAAGGCTAAGGCCTTCCATAATTAAAATAAAGAGATAAGGTGAAAGTGGACATCCCTGACGGAGTCCCCTTTCGCTTTTAAAAAATCTAGTCGCCTCACCATTTATCAGCACTGCGAAGTTTGCACTAGAGACACAGGACATAATACAGTCAGTGAAGTTGACATTGAAACCCACTGAGTGTAGGATTAGTCTCAAAAAATCCCAATCAATGTTGTCAAAAGCCTTTTTGAGATCTAGCTTCATGATCAGCACCTTTTGATTCTTTTGTTTGATGCTATGGATGCTCTCATGGGCTACACCGATGGCATCTTGAATTCTTCTACCCTTTAAAAACCAGAGCTGTTCAGCAGAGAGACTCTGTTTCAGAAACGGCTTAATCCGGTTGGAGATAACCTTGGAAATTACCTTGTAGATGAGGTTTCATAATTCAGACCAATCTCCTAATTCAAAGTGCACTTGCTGAGTGCAAAAGAGCAAAAATTAAGAAGTCTGAAACAAATTGTTTTCCAGTTAATGCTTGGTTTGACAAGGAATGCAAAAAGGCAAGGAAAAGGTGGAAGGAATCAGACAAGGATAACATAAAGCTCAAAGCTTACAAGCAGATAGTGAGAAAGAAAAAGGTTGATTTCATGATTTCGAGGAGAGAAGAACTAATATTCCTTGGGAAAAATAACCCGAAACTATTATGGAAGGAGCTCCAACCGAAAAAGGTGCAAAATGAAAACAACATTATAGCTTCTAAATGGTTCGACTATGCAAGACAACTTTATGAGCAGGATCCCAAGGTTGACCCTCCTCCCTTGGTCAACACAAACACAAAATTATTCACGGTGCAAGAGGTAGAGATGGGTATCAAGAGGTTGGGCTCTGGAAAAGCAAAAGACTTAGATGAACTCCAAGCAAAGTATCTAAAGTGGGGCTTAAAAATTATTTCACCTCACATCACAAAAAATTTCATCAACATCATACAGCAGGGGTTCCCCACAAATTGGATAACTAGTATGGCAATACCTCTTTTCAAGAGTGGTAACGTCAATAATCCCTCCAATTATAGAACCATAATGATAAACCCCTTGTTTGCAAAGTTATTTGGAAGCATGTTAGAAAATAAAATCAACAAGTGGGCAGAGGAAAGAGATAAACATGCTAAAGGGCAAGTAGGTTTTAGACCTAAACATTCCATAGTTGATCATTGCATAACTTTAAGGCACATCATTGAAAAAGTTTGGGAAAAAAAGGAAGAAGTTTTTTGTTGCTTTGTTGATTTCATAAAAGCCTTTGACACGATTCCTAGGGATAAGCTTTGGGGCAGAATGGAGGAACTCGAGGTTCCCAGGCATTTGAGAGCAACTGTGCATAGGTTGTATGAAGAGGTGAAAGTCAAAATTAGAACTTCAACAGGCATTTCTGAAAGTTTTAGAAGCGATATCGGGGTCAAGCAAGGTTGTCCATTGTCTCCTACCCTTTTTGGGTTGTATATTGACAAGCTTGAAGAGTGGCTAAATTCGAAAGGGGGTGATGGTATCCATTTGGGCAAGTTCGTTATAAGGCTTCTTTTGTACGCAGATGACCTTATATTGATTGCTAAATAAGCTCTTGGTTTGCAAGAGCACTTATGTTCCCTTGAGCATTTTTGAAGAAAGGTGGGGATGCAAGTCAATATTAGTAAAACGAAAGTAGTGGTTTTCTCTAACAAAAGAAAGCATAAGCAACATAAGTTATACTTTGAAGGCAACATTCTGGAAGAAGTTGCAGACTACAAATACCTCGGAATTGACTTCAATAGAAATTTAAGTTGGAATGGTTCTAGAAAGAAAAGAACTTTAGGGGGTTGGAAATCATTTTATGCTTTTCAAAACAGGTGTAGAGAGGCAGAGTTGTGGGACTGAAAAACCACTCTAACTCTTTTGGGGCTTCTAGTGATCACGGTGATTCTCTACGGTTGTGAACTGTGGGCAAGCAGCACAATCGAGATGCAGTGGAAACAAATTGAGAAAATTCAGAAGCTATAGATTACAAACAAATTAATTATTAAAAGTGCAGTTCCTTATGCTATCCTGTTAACTGAAATAGGGGTTGCTCCTATTGAAGAAATTGCTATGGTGAGAGTCATATGGTATTTGAAAAAAATTGAGCAAATGGAAGAGGGTAGATGGCCTATGGTTGTGTTTAGTGATAGATTGTGCAAAAGAAAGAAGACTTGGATGCGGCAAAATAACAAATGGTTTAGTAAATGGGGCATTTGTTTGAGCATGTGTCCTACAAAGAGTAAGGAGATAAAAACTTTTGTTATGGATAAGTTCCACAAACGTACTTGGGAGAAAGAGCTAGGGAGAAAGAAGAAGTACTACAATGAAGAGTTTAACCCCACTCATAACCATCATCAAAAGGTGTACAGAGGGGCCAATATTTCTTGGAGATCTAAAATTCGTATTGCTCAATTAAGGACTAATTCTCATCAACTTTGTTGCGAAACAGGGTGCTGGAAAAGACCAAAAGAAATGTGGGAGGAAAGAGTATGTATTTTGTGCTCTTCCGGAAAAGTGGAAACAGAAAAAACATTTCATTTTAGAATGTGAGGCCTTCAAAGACAACAGGGAAAATTATGCAGGTATTATGGCAGCTAGTTCTTGGGATAATCTATTCAGCGAAGAGTTTGTCGAGAAGCTGGGAGTGATTATTGTAAAACTTCACAGGAAAATGGCCGAATACAAAATCCAAATGGAAAATCAATTTGTCCCATAGGCTATTTTTAGCCTCGTGGATGTTAAAAAATACTTTATTTATTTCTTTCAGACGTATATCACATGTCTCATTATTGAATGTTGTGTAGTAGGTTGGTTGAATATTGTGTAGTAGGTTGGTTATTGTTCTTGGTTTTATTTTTACTCGTATTCTATTTATGAGATTCTCGTTCATATTAGTGTTGTAGAATGCGATTATATAAACAATTAAAATTTTGAGCAATTTTGTCAAAATTACCAATTTATTATATAACCTAAGAAGAGGTCACAAGTTCAAATGGAGAGGGGGTAGGGTATGTACACCTCCCTAGAATTTACTAGACAAATCGCTTGGCAGAGGGGTGTCCCTTATCCTCCCTTATCCCACAAACAAGAGGTCTCATACACCAATTTGATGTATGGCTTGGCAGTGACCTTAAAAATATATTATTATTATTATTATTATGTCGAAGGCATCTTTATTGAAAGGTTTTGTAGAAAACTTGTCACCTAGTTGACAGGTTTTGAAATACCACCTGTCAACCAAAACTTGTTCATCAGACACCAGAAGAGACTCTATAGAACGAGGAAGGAAGGTGGGTTTTTCTCTCTTTTGCTTTTTCGTTTTTCTTTGCTTGCAAGTCTGGATTTGGGTAGTTTGTTGTCAGAGTGTACAGAATGAAACATGTATTGAATTAGGTTATTGAGATTCAAAACCTAGAGAAGATGTTATACATATTTCATACATTGGTTCCTGTAAGAACGAAAACATGTATTGAATTGGGATTTTGAGTTTTAAAACCAAGAGAGTGAATCAGGGATAGATTGGATCCCACAAGGATTTAAGGAAAGTATTTTCATAAATTTGGTTTCATGTTGGTCTGATTTTCAATTGGGTCCCACCAATAGTTTTCGATAGCTGAGCTCGTTGGGAAAATAGTGGGTCTGTATTTTTCAGCCCACTGGTGTGGTCCCTATAGAGATTTCACTCAGCTTGTGGAGATTTACAAAGAGCTTATGAAGAAAGGGGTGGCCTTTGAGATTGTGTTTGTCTCGAGTGACATAGAGGAAAAATCCTTTGAAGAGTATTATGCCAGCATGCCATAGCTGGCCCTACCATTTGAAGACAAAATTCAGAAAAAATGGTCTCGGTATTTTCAAGTTCAGGGCATCCCAACCTTGATTGTTTTAGGCCCAGATGGTAAAACAATACAGTCGAAGTAGTGGACCTAATTAGAGATTATGGAATCCGAGCTTACCCATTTACAGAGGAAAGATTGGAGGAACTTCAAGCCGAAGAGAAATCCCAACAAGAAGCAAAAACCCTAGAGTCTGTCTTGGTCTCTGAAGAGCATGATTTTCTGATCAAGCATGGAGGTGAAAATGTGAGTTACTGGAAATCAGATAGCTCCAGTGTTCATATGTCACACTTCATGAATCCCTTTATACTACCTTCAATGTAAATGAGGGTTTTACTTACAAAATTAGGTATGTTCTGATAAATTTGGATCCAGAGCCATAGGCTTTTATGAACAAAGAATCACCATTTAAGCCTGGTTGATTATCATTATTATAAAAAATAAATGAGATGGATACAAACCCATGCAAGATTAATGTCTCATGTATAGTTCTAAATGACATAAAGAAGTGAGGGATCCTCTTTTCAAACTCTTCCACTCTAGTTTCTTTTCTTCCTGTTATTTCGAAAGTAGCTACTTTATCTTTAGCCACTCAAATTTGCAACATTTCTTTTTACCTCTCATGGAATAGGTGGCATCTTCTTTTGGAAATATTAGCTATTCATAGCATGATATTAGGTGATTTAATCAGTATTTCTCTGAACAAGCATGAAACTTATGCTTTCATATTTGTCCATAGGTCCATTCGAATTATGTGCTTATTGGACCATCCATGGAAACTCAAATGATGGATATGCAAGCATGATAATAAATATGCTGGCCAATATTTCAATAAAGAAAATTTTCATTTATAAATTTTGGAATCTGCAGTTTACAGTGGTGGCATGTTCTGCATGGCCCTATGGATAATAGTAAACCCTGGAGTTTATAGCCGGCATCTGCACCATTCCCCCTGCACAGGCATGCCATAGTTGTGGATCCAAACCCTTCTCAATACTCACTTCGTCGGATTCCATTTTCCTCAACATGATCTGTGCGCATGGAGAGTAAACCGACCTGAGGCATCCATATATATCCATTTTTTGCAATTTTTTAGGTTGCAGAGTGGTTCGACCTTTTCCTACTTTGTGAGGTCCTAATTTAAGCTTTCCAAGTTTTTAATTTTTTCCTCAATTTTGGCGATTTTCCCAAGTTAACAGTCCGCTCTCTTTTGCCAAGTTTTGCAACAAATTTTGCTAACAGGGTTATATTTGTAATTTGAAGGTATTGTATCAGTGACTCTCACCAAGTAGCCTTCAACCTATATTAGTTTTCCTAGGAAATCTTACAGTGTGGTGATGACAACAGGGGCAATGGATTTGTAGCAGCATTAATACTACCAGGAGAAAATGTCATTTACTCCAGTTAGAAAATTTGGCCTCTAATCATTATAGGAAGCTTGAATACGCTAGAAAATTAGAATGTAGCATTGTTTTCAGATACATAGTAGCGGTTCAGATGTATTGCAGCGTAAGCAAGCGATGAGAGACATCCCAGCATCTTTCAACGACTTCAGACCAATCTCCCTTTGTAACCTAGTTTACAAGTTAATTTCCAAGGTCATCTCCAATCGGATTAAGCCGATTTTGGAAAGGAGTCTCTCAGTTGAACAGCTCGGTTTTTTAAAGGGAAGAAGGATCCAAGATGCCATCGGTGTGGCCCATGAGTGCATTCATAGCATCATCCAAAAAAAACAAAAGGCGTTGGTCATGAAACTTGACCTCAAAAAGGCTTTTGACAGTATTGACTGGGAATTTCTCAGACTTATCCTCCTCTCTGTCGGCTTCAGGATTAAGTTCACAGACTGGATTATGTCTTGTGTCACAAGTGCTAACTTTGCAGTGCTGATCAACGGGGAGGCATCCAGATTTTTCAAAAGCGAAAAGGGGCTCCGCCAGGGATGCCCCCTTTCTCCCTACCTCTTTATCTTAGTTTTGGAAGGACTCAGCCTTCTCCTCAAAAAAATCCTTGCCGAGCTCCGCATCACAGGTTTAAAGGTCTCTAATCTCATAAGGATTGTCCACCTTATGTTTGTGGATGATATTCTTTTAATTTCAAAAGCTGATGTAGCGGAATGGATTGCGCTCATGGACATTCTACAACTTTTCTGTTCTGCTTCGGGGTTGTCCATCAATCCCTTGAAGTCCACGGTCCACTTTTGGGGTCTATCTGAGACCGAACTCTCTCCTCTAAAAGGAGTCATCCCCTTCTCCTTCTTTGATTTAAATTTAGGTTTCAAGTATCTGGGGTACCACCTAAAACCAGGAGCCTCCTCCGCAATTGACTAGACCTGGCTGGTGTCTTCCTTCGAAAGGAAAATAGGTTTCTGGTGTAATAAATGGTTGTCCCTGGGGGGACGTCTTATCCTGGTCAAGACGATGTTGCAAAGTCTGGTTGTTTTTTGGATGTTACTGGAACGAATCCCCGCCAAAATCATTGCTCTGCTCTGCAGACTCTCCTTCAACTTCCTGTGGAATGATCTAGCAGGAAATTGACGCTTCCATCTCTGCAGCTAGCAGACTCTCTCTAGGCCAAAAAGGGCAGGGGGATGGGGACTTAAGAATCTCTCCATCTTCAACTCGGCTTTACTGGCTTGTTCTTTTTGGAGAGCGGTTTCCATTGATAACATTTGGCATCGTGTTATCAAAGACAAATATTTAGGTGCCAAACCCCTCACCTCTTGGCTTCGAAAGTCTCATCTATTTCAGAATTGGGCATCTCCCTTCTGGAAGGGTCTGGTCTCCTCCTCACAAGTGATCCTTCACTGGCTCCGTTGGAAACCTGGAGCGGGCGAAGAAATTAAAATTGGCAGAGAAAAAATTATTGGCTTAGATGATAAATCGATTCTCTCCTTGCAGCTCAGGTCACATCTGCTTTCCCTTAATCTTTCCTCCCTTGCGCAGCTGAAGAAGGAGACCCGCGCCTTCCCCCTCCCGGATCATTGGCTTCATAGCAGTGAGCTGGCTCTCCGTGGGCCTTTAGCCTTGGAATTGGATTCATTTACGGCAGCCTTGAAGTGCTCTGGCCTCTCACTCTCTGACGCTCGAGATGCTCTTACCTGGACTGGAGGCGACGGATCAGGCAAATTTGTTGCCAAGAATGTATATGCCTCTCTCATGTCGAATAGCGAGGTCGTTGCCCAGCCTATGGGGCTCCGCCGGTTATGGACTTGGTCGCTCCCCCTAAAGGATAAATTATTTTTTTGGCTTTGTGCTAGCGATAAACTCCTTACCTGGGAGATGCTTCGTAGAAAAGGTTGGCAGGGCCCTGGAATTTGTGTTCTTTGCCGCAGAGCCTCGGAGGACATCCACCACTTGCTAATTCACTGCTTATTTGCTCAAGATATTTGGAAACGTACTCTGCAGCATTTCTCCCTTCCCTTCCACTGGACCGGCACCACTTTTACAGAGTGTTTCTCCTCCTGGTTTTCTGCCCAAGCTGCGCCACCTTCTCTGGCAATCTTCGTAAGCTGGCAACTTTGGATAGAGCGCAACAAGGTCCTTTTCGAGGATGCCTCCCCATCCCTACAGGCGGTCTATTACAGAACATTGGCCTCTTTCCATTGGCAGTCGTCTACCGTCAAGGCTCTCCCTTTCAAAGCGATGGATTCTTTCTTGCCTGAAGGTTACTCGGTGGCTTGTTTTGACGGAGTGGCTCTGTCTTCTGGTTCATGTTGTGGTGCTGGAGGCACTTTCAAATCTCACCCGGAGAGGACTACAAAGTGGTTTCTAAATTGTGGTAGGGGCTCAAACACCAAAGCCGAGCTCTTGGGCTTATGGGCTACACTTACGCTTGCTTCCTATTGGTCCCTAAATCACCTACATGTCATAGGAGACTAGAAAGTTATCATAGACTGGATCAACCGTAAGTGTAGTCTTCAATCCATCCACGTGGAAGGTTGGAAGCAAAAAATGCAACAGTTGGCGCTCTCCTTCACCGATATTTTCTTCTGTCATCTCTCCAGATCGTTCAATTCTGAGGCGGATGCACTCTCTAAGAGAGCTCTAAGTCAAGTGGTCGGCAGACTTTCAATCTATCACTGTGACAGAGGAAAGGAGAGCCCGATCTCCTCCTTCAATCTCTTCGAGCTATAAAGTCTATTTCGCTTTACTTGAGATGAGCTTAGGGAGATTTGGGTTCTGCTTTGCATCTGTCTGTTCGTGTGGAGACGGAGGCATTCTTCCTTTTCCATGGTGACGTTTCTGCTAAATGGTTCATTGTCAGAACATGAGGCGAGTCGAGAGCTATTGTTTTTGTGATAGTTGTGTTCTATTTATTGACTGGTAAATCGCCCTCTTTTTGTTCCCTGGCAGCTTTGTTTTTACTTGTAAGATCTGGTCTGACCTGGTTTTGGTACTGATCCAGCAATGTGATGGTTTCAGAGTATTGTAAACGAATTTATACCACTTATAAATTTGAGATAATTTCTCTTGGGAAAAAAACAGCGATGAGAGACATCAATTGAGTGGACAGATACATAGAGAAATGTTTTATTCATTTAAAATAAAATTTTCATTGTTTTGAGAAGTCTTTGGAGGTACGTAAAAAGAAAAATAGAGATGTGTATTTTGTGTAATAAGACAATGTTTTGGGACATCTTTGGATGCATATAAAAAAAAAAAAAAGATCATTGTTTTAATGAAAAAAATTTGAATCTGTATGTTTTCACCATTCCACTTATTCATGATTTAATTGCATATTTATTTCAAGATTTTATGTACAAAGGGCAGCGGTTTAGAGACCATAGTTTGTATTAAAGAGGTATCCATTACATTATATGTATAAATGAGAGTTGTTTAGAGAACATATTTTGTATTAAAGAGATATTGTATTCCTCTGGGCTATATAGTATTTATCACTATTTTGTTTTAGGGTGCATAATATTGTTTGCTCCTTCAGATCTATTAGATCTATAATAGAGAAAAGAAGAGCCAAGCTACAAAAGCTAGCCAATATAAGATCTATAATAGAGACAGTATAAGATCTATAATAGAGAAAAGAAGAGCCAAGCTACAAAAGCTAGCCCATTCAAATTGTTGGATTGAACATCAAAGTTACTTTCAAATATTCTTATTAATATTAATGATTCAAGGTTATGCACACCATTTTATTCCGTCTTGTGTTTTTGCTAATAGTTGCAAGGTGGGATAACCATTGAAGTCCCTCGATTGAACATCAAAGTTACTTTCAAATATTCTTATTAATGTAATGATTCAAAGTTATTATATTCTTGTTAATATTAATGATTCAAGGTTATTCACCATTTTATTCCATCTTGTATTTTTGCTTGCAAGGTGGGATAGCCTAAAAGAAAGATCTATGAAGGTATTTTATGGGGTTAATCATATTAGCTATGTTCCAGAAAAAATCCAAAAAATAGTTACAAGGTGGGATAACTTGAAAGCAAGATCTATGAAGGTATTTTATGGGGTTAATCATAAATACATCACATTGAGAGTTTGCATACACATACATACAGAGATATTAAATGTTCAATGAATTTTTTTTATATAGATTATCAAAATTTGAAAAAAAAAATGTTAAATTAAAAATTATAAAATATTTTTAAAATATTCTATAATTATTTTATGTTCGTGAAACGTCACTAATTTTATGTGGTTTAGAATTTATACTCCCCAACTACTACCTTGTTGTCAAAGAATAAGCTGATTCAAAAATAAATTCACTACTTTGTTTTAGACTTTGAAACATTTTTATTAATGATTGGAATTTGGATTTCCGTTCACTGAGTCAATGGACTTTTTCCTGGGTATTTGCTTTCTTCGTTTTAGTATTTTAATAATAAATTCCACGATTCTCAATACCTTCAATGAATTTCATGTATGCATTTCTATGGTTTATCCTAAAAAAAACTTAATCCCTAAACATGTAAATGTGCCATGATTCTCATCGAGTTCAATGCATTGCATGTATGAGTACATGTTGCGTTAACTATATTGCATCCATAAGTGTAAACACTGAATTCTCAATGTATTCAATATTTAGTATTTAAAATATAAAAAATATTTAGTAATTAAAATATAACAAATATTTAGTAATTCAAACTAAAATCTCAATATTTAGTAATTAAAATATAAACAATGAAATATATATATATATATATAT
>ML820411.1:79982-92315 GCA_009831015.1 Picea engelmannii | reverse complement strand
TATGTTCAAATTTGAAACTTTAACACATAGATCCACAGTGTATTTTTGGTGGCTATGTTCAGATTTGATTCATAATGGCATGGATCCACGGTGTATGTTTGGTGGCCATGCCCTTGTCTTACTTGACATGGATCTTTGCATGTTGGCATTTATGCTCTGAGTCATTTGTATTCTGAGTATGGGAATGCCTACCTCAGTGATGATGTATTATTGTATTGTATTTCCTTGTTTTTTGGCAGGTTTCTGACCGATTGTTCCTTGTTCCCTACACACACTCGACAAAGTATTTCAGCTATCACTCTGTTCTAACTTCATACTTTGGGGGGCTCTCTGTTACACATTATTTTCATCATCCCTATGACCGTTAATGATGTAAACCTATTTGTAGTCTTCAGAGGGGTCAATGGCCTGAGTTCCTGAAGAAAGAAGGGAGAAGAACTTTTTATGAGAAAAGAAGTTGCATTTTCCTTTGTAAAAACCTTATAAAAAAGTAAGTTCACAAGCTGCATTATAGCTAGGGTGAGAGAATGCCTGATTATCGCAGGCTGCATCATAGCTAGGTCACAAGGAGTTTGTAGTCTGCTCTATAGGCAGAGTGCGAGAGTTCTTACACATGGGGAAAACGAGTGTTTTCTCGAATCTTCTAGAAGGATAAACTTCCATGGTGAGGTGGCATCCGAATGGTTTGGATCTTACTCGCTTTCATGATTTAGTGGGATCATCCTAACCTCCTCACCTTATCCTCTTTAGCTCATAAAAGGAGAGGAGCTCTCATGGAGAAGGGATAAGTTGGATTTGGCTTGGAATTATTAGCTTGGTTGGAGTGTCTTTGAGTTTTGCCTTTGTCAAGATAGATTGTGAATATTATCAGATCTATGCTTTTAGAATTATTGGAGTGGAAGTGTGTGGGGAACGAAGGACAGTTGGAAGGGACCTTACGACATCAAGGCTATGGTTGTAATATCTCTTTCACATTTAATATGATACAGTAATATGATTCTTTCCTATAAAGCTTGTTGTATTTTATTGTATGATTCATTTATCACATACATAGGTTTATATTGAGTTCATGCTATTACTATCACTTTGGTTGGTTGTGTTCTTTTGCAAGTTCATCATTGTATGAGCATTGGAACGGAGCTGGGATGGCGATGGTGAGAGGAAGTGACATTTAAACAGTATGTCACCTATCTCTCTTTAGTTAGTAAATTCAATATTTAAAAATTAAGGAAAGCATCATCTTCTGGTGTGTTTTGTTCTAGATCTAGGTGGGTCTAGGGAGATCAGTTAGTGTCTGCATATACCGATTTATCCTATAACAATGGGTCTGTGGCCCACATAAAGAGCGTTGCACAACTGGATAAAATATCATTGGAAACCAAATGGGGAAGTGGAGCTCCGCCTGGGTTCGAAAGGCTTCTTCACAGCAGTATTCATGAACTTGGAGGACAGAGACAAAGTCTTTGAGTGGGGGATGTACTTCCTTGCCTCAGCAGGACTTTACATGCGGCCATGGAAGGAAAACTTCTCCCTAGAGAAAGAAACCTTCAAGAACGTACCAGTCTGGTTGTGGCTTACTCTCTGTCGCTAGACTACTGGCTACCCTCTACCTTCAAAGAAATCGGGAACAAACTGGGAAAATATGTGAAGACATCAGAAGCAACCCTAAAAGGGAGATATACCTCCTATGCAAGGATCTGCATAGAGATGCATGTTTCGGGGGCACTCCGAGAAGCCATAAGCCTGGAACTTAGGGATGAGGAATGGATAAAAAGCATTGATTATGAGAAGATCCCATTCAGATGTAGAATATACCATGAACATGGAAACCTATTTAGAGAATGCCCTCTCAATAAAAAACATGAAGCGGAAAACACCAAAATACAACAGGATGAGGAAGGGTTTATCAAGCCGAACCACAGAGCAAACAAGAAACCAAGTAAAACCCCAACGGGAAGCAATCCAGAAGCCAGGAATAGAACGGAAGGGTGAGACAAAACCTACAAAGGGAAGAAGGAGGAAAGGAAAAGGAAAAATCTGAAGAAGCTAAGGACCAAGACACAAATGAGAACACAAACAATCCAAGCAATCAGATGGAGCAAGGGGTAGTGCAACTCCTATGGACAGAGAAACCAGAGATGCAAACACACCCATGTAGGAGGCAGACGGAGACACGGAAATGGCACCAAGCGAGATAGGTACGAAATTTCTTGACCTCAGAGATATATTGGAAAGGGAAGGGAAGGAATAGATCTCCCGAACATACTAGAGAAATGGAAAAGGTAGGGTGTAGACAATGTACCAATGGAGCAACTAGACCGCATCCAATACCTATTCCTTCTAAGGGAGGAAGCAAAATCCAGAGGGCTCAAGCACACGCACAGGGAGATAGGACACCTAGGAATCAAAGCAGGCAAGGGAAAAGCATAGCTCTCACCCAAGAAGACGCGAAGGAAGAAAGGTAGGAAATCAAACAGTGTATCCCTACAGGAACTAGGATCCCTGTTGATAAACTCAAGTAAGATCAAGAAGCTCTATCCCAACTCCTCCCCACATGTTTAAATGAAGATTATAACATGGAATATTAGAGGCCTAAACATCCCACGGAAACAAAGAATCCTTAAAAACAGACTGAGGAAGGAACAACCGGACCTCTGTTTCATCCAAGAGACAAAATGTATGGTAGATAGAATGGAAACAATCAACAAAAAACAATGGAGCAAGTACAAGACATTGTTTGTTGAAGGACAGCAGATGGCAGGTGGTATTCTCACTCTGTGGAACCCACAAGTGATGAATCTACTAGCAGTTGAAGCCACCAGATACACACTTTCGGTTAACATGCAAATCATAAGTAACACGGAGATGATTCTATGCACTAATGTGTATGGTCCCCAGATGTTGGAAGAGAAGAGAAGAATGCTCCTAGACCTAGAAAACCTAAAAGCTCGTTCCAAAAACCTCTACTGGATCCTGGCCAGGGACTTCAACATCATCACGACACTTATGGAGAAAAAAGGAGGCACCAGGAGACTAGATAGAGATGCGGAAGACTTTTCATCTTTCATTGACATAGTGGAGATGGTGGACATCAAAACCAGTGATGTCCAGTTCACATGGAACAACAAACGGACAAATCAACATCAGATAGCTACTAGGCTAGACAGATTCCTATTGTCGGAGTCCATCATCCTACAGGGTTTAACTTTAGACTGCATCATCCTTCCCTGGGGGGGTTCAGACCACTATCTAGTCCAATTGGAAGCAAACTTCCAAACCACACCGAAAAATAGACCTTTCAGATTCGAGACATTCTAGATTGATCATCCCACCTTCAAGGAGAACATCAGCCAATGGTGGTGGGAGCCACAACCTGAACAAGGGAAAAGGATGTTCAAACTTTATAAGAAACTCAGGTACATCAAACATAAACTCAAGGAGTGGAACAAGAAAATATTTGGAAACATAAACCAAGAAAAAATAATTATTGAAGACAGAATGAGGAACCTCCAAGAAACATGTATAGACATGGGTTATACAGAGGACCGAAAGAAGGAAGAGATCCAACTGAACCAAGAATGGGAAGCAATATGCCAGCAGGAAGAGACTCTATGGCGCCAAAAGTCCAGAATCAGGTGGCTAAAGGAAGGTGAATGGAATACAAGGTTTTTTCATCAAACCACCATTGCTAGAAGAACCCACAACAAAATCCTAAAATTTTGGGATCAAGATGGGATCGAGAGAGAGTCCCACAAGGAGATCGAAAATATATTGGTAAACCACTTCCATGGGATAGCCCAGGAACCCAACCAAGATCAAACGGAGGCCATACAAAGGATAACTCAGCACATCCCCAGACTAGTTACCAAGGAACAAAATATCAACCTAAACAAACCCATCGCTAAGGAGGAAATTGACCAAGTGTTCTAGGAGATGCCCAATGGAAAGGCCCCAGGTCCATATGGGTTCACAGTGGAATTCTTCAAAGCTTGTTGGGAAGTGGTCAAACACGAAGTCTACGGGGTAGTGGAAGACTCCAGACACTCGGTCTCCATTCTGAAAGTGCTAAATGGCACAATGATAACTCTAGTTCCCAAAGAAAATGAAGCCAGGACCCCAGACCGCTACATACCCATAGCATTATGCAATGTGGTTTATAAGATAATCTCCAAAGTCATAGCCAATAGGCTGAAACCTCTCCTACCCTCACTGATTTCCCAGGAACAGGCGGGTTTTATAGAAGGGTGACAAATTTTGGACAACATCATCCATGCCCATGAACTGATACACACACTGAAAACCCAGAGGAGAGGGGGGATGATAATCCAACTTGATCTAGCAAAGGCGTATGACAAAATCAACTTGCACTATACGGTCAAGGCTCTAGCATCTTTTGGCTTTGCGCAACACTTGATCAATTGGATTGTCAGCTTAGTGTCAATGACTAGTTACTTGCTGCTAATAAATGGAGCCGCAACCAAACCCTTCTGGCCTTCAAGAGGCATTAGACAAGGAGACCCGCTATCACCTTTCTTGTTCATTCTGATGATGGAAGGACTCAGTAGAAGCATAAAAAGTGCAATTGCAACAGGGGAAAGAAAAGGCATTAAACCCTTCAAAAACTGCCCTACATCCACACACCAACAATTCGTTGATGACACCTTACTCCATGGCACACCCACGGTTAAGGACGTGAAATCCTACAAAAGAATATTAGAATATGTTGGGGAAGCCTCGGGAGCGGAGATCAATCACTCCAAATCCATGATATATTTCTTCAATACCAACCTGACAATCCAAAGGAACCTGACAAATATTTTGGGGTTTGAACGCAAAAATCTCCCAACGAAATATTTGGGAATTCCCCTAACAGACAGAGCATGCAAAATGGCAACATGGGAAAGAGTGATCAACAAGCTACAGGAGAGGGTGAAAAACTGTACTTACATATCCCTCAACCTTGCGAGGAGATATGTCCTGACCAAAACGGTTCTGCAAGCAATTCTGACCTATATGATGTCAGTGTTTCCCCCTCCCAAAGGAATACTCCAAAAAATAAGAGCCATCCAAAGGGACTTCCTATGGTGTGGAGTGGAAAGAAAGAAAAAATGGGCCCTTGTGGCCTAGGAAAAGGTTTACAAACCAAAATATAAAGGAGGCATGGGGTTACAAGACCCACAAGTAACCAACGAAGCCTATGGGGTGAAACTCTAGTGGATATGGGTCAAAGAAAAGTCAACATCGTGGGCAACCCTCTGGAAGGCCAAGTATGCCCCGGACATCAACGACCAAGATAGAATTCATTTTACGGGCACAAGAGAAGGATCAACCATCTGGACTCTAGCCTGGCACAACAAAACCTGGATCCAGAAACACATTTTTTGGGAAGTGAGGAATGGTAAAACAACCAGATTCTGGGAAGACGTGTGGCAACAGGAACCGAGAATGGAAAACCCAGACAGGGAGGAACTCCAACAAGAGATGATCGCGCAAGGAAAAACCAGAATCCATCATACTGGAAACAAGAAAATGACCACGACAGATGGAGGATCTGGGACAAACTCAATCCACAAAACAGAGATCAGATCGCAACAATAATGAAACAGGTGGAGGAGGAATTGGGGAAAAGGAAAATTGTAGTCTCAGAAGAAGAGGACCAACTAAGATGGGGTAGGAAAAATGGAGGGGAATTCAACTTAAAAGAAGCCCGAAATTACATTGCAGACCATAACCAAGAAGACCTAGCGCAACAGTGGGGAAAGATTTGGGGCAGCCCCCAGTGGCCAAAAATCAAAATGTTCAAATTGCTAGTACTTCACAACTGAATTCTAACCTGGGAAAACCTAAGGAAAAGAGGGTTCATAAGCCTATCATGATTCCACCTTTGTCAAGTTAAGGAAGAAACAATGAATCACC
This sequence comes from Picea engelmannii, assembly GCA_009831015.1. Taxonomy (NCBI): domain Eukaryota; kingdom Viridiplantae; phylum Streptophyta; class Pinopsida; order Pinales; family Pinaceae; genus Picea; species Picea engelmannii. Next base: position 86,399 of record ML820411.1, on the reverse strand, counting down.
TCCTCGATGAATGTAATTACACAGCAGAGATGTGGGATTGGGTGACATGCATCTTCCTCTAGTCCAATAGGACGCGAGGTAACATCAGCGCAACCATCAGCAACTGGAATGAGAGTTACAGCAAAAATGAAATGGCAAACCTCTGTTGGAACCTCATGCCAGGGATGATCATATGGGCAATATGGAAAGAAAGGAATCGACGCATCTTCAGGAATGAAAGCCTCCTGGAAGGGAAACTCAAGGAAACAATAATCTCACAAATCTGAGAAACGGTGCAGAGCCGCAACTGTCGAACCGAAAGAGTACAACTCACAAGCTAGGACTCCTAAATCCTGGAAACTTTCCACCTAAAAGACAAGCGCAACAACACACCGATAGGATGGCCACCACAACTCCCATTAGGAGCTCACAATTGGACACCTCCTCTGGCAGGGTTCCTCAAGTTAAACTTTGATGGGGCGGCAAAAGGAAACCCATGAATGATAGGAATGGGAGGGGTGATCAGAGATAGTGGGGGTAACATAATCAGGGTGTACGTTGGGAGCCTGAGAAAATCAACCAACAACCCAGCAGAATTTGGAGCCCTAGAGCTCGGTCTCAAAATTCTAAGACGAGAAAGGATGACCAACACTATCGTGGAAGGTGACTCCACCCTGGTCATCAACACGGTGAAGAGAATCCAAAACGTCACCAGAGTGGGAAAGGTTCAGAAACACTAGCGCTTGGCACACTCCCTACAAAAAATCCAGGAGCATCTTCAAACAATTAACACCGTGGAGTTGCGTTGGGTACGCAGGTTAGCAAATGACCTGGCGGACATAATTGCCAATGAGGGGGTTAGCAAGGAAGGACCATAACTAGATACTACCTGGACCAACATCCCACAAGGACAATTTAGAATGGACTGCACCCAACTAGCGACAAAATATCGTGACAACAGGTTAAGCAAGGAAGGTCTCATCGAGGAGGGCAGCGAAAGGCCCGAAGGAACTAGGCAGGACATGACTGCCCAACTCTCGATTACCAATCACAATGCAAGACCAAATCATACAATAGGCGAGGATACGACAACAAGATCATGTCAACAGTAAGATATGCGGGGAAAGCTCGTGGGAAAGCATCGACAACAATCAACACAAAGCTAATGACGTAAGGCAAGAAGGATTGGCACAGACCAGTATCGTTCCACCACGCCAAGGGCCAGGTACGAGGAGTGGCCAAGCAGGATATCAAGTGAGAAGGGTCAAGTTCCAGTACATGAATAACGCTCGAGTCATTATGACCATACGGACCGTGACCGAAAAAAAGGACGGGAAGTTTCACCTCTACGAGAAGACCATGAATGGAAGGATGAGCTCTCAGCAGGGAGAGCTCAATAAGAGACCAAACAGTAGGAAGAGAGGCAAACAGAAGAGCGCAATTGTAGAGGCTACCAAAAGACACAAGGATAAGGAAAGGAGGAACCCCCAGGTAGACAGGAACAAGTTGAGAATGCAACAAAGGAGCAACCATAGACCAGACGGGATGGTGCAAATGAAGCGAACGAACAACAAAAGAAACCCCCAGGGGAAGGGAACTCTGAACAATCCTCGACGAATTTCAAGGATGGAGAAAGCGACAAAAGATGCGGAGGGCACCTTTCATGCTCTAGTTGCACCGAAAAGAAAGACAACCATTACCCGACTGGAGAAGGAAATAAATGAAAAGCGCAAGGGAAAAACCTAAGATGCTATGGCTCAAGAAGCAGACTGGGTAACTGACCTATGAGCTACGCAGCCCAGGGAAACCCTCTACCACAAAACGGTGGAGATGGCATGGCAAACAAATATGCTAATTGGCAAAGTGATCTCAGAGAGGGAGGACGCCAGACGGGAGAATAACAAGGAACACACAAAACTATTGAATGAAATCTTGAGGCACCTCAGCAGTCTGAAGACCACTACCAGCCTGCTAACTGAGGTCGAGACGGACCAGAAAGCCTAGCTAGAATGATTGGTTGCTCAATTCCACCTCTACCTGCGCTACGTCCATCATATGGACATCACGCTAGCCAACGGGAAAGGAGCGCCAACACATATCAAAAAGATTTGCACCGTTCCCCAAAAGGAGAACAAAGGCCTGACAGATGAAGGAAAGAAAAATATCATCATTCTAGATTAGTGTCTGATTAGTCTATTGTCAAGTCAGTCAGGTCAGTCCTATGTCAATCTTAGCTTCTGTCACTGTTTTTTTGTTTATCCGTTTTATGTATGTTGCGCTTATCGGTCAAAAACTGGATATGGTAGGACTGGGCTAGTTTCCTAGGGTGGCAGTCCAGTCCTACCCCTTGCCTACTTCAGAAAACACAACTCGGGAACCTCTGGCATGGTTTCATTTTTGACAGGCCAAGGAATCCCCTTTTTTGTATCATAACTCCCTTTAGTAATACAAGTTCTCAAACTCACTTACAAAAAAAGAGAAAGAAAATAGTGACAATCCTTAAAAAAAATCATTACCAAAAATGTTATTCTTCTTTTAAAATATGATGTTTACATGATGCATTAGTGATGATAGTTGATTGTCATTGTTTGTTATTTTTGCAACAACAATGGTGACATTCACTTACCATCACCATATACTATTATTGGTGACAATCGTTGAGTACCAATATATCTCATTTATTTTGGGTGATACTTATTTTTGTTTACGAAAGCCATTTTAACTACCACCAACGAGTTTATGTTGATATTTTTTATTTGTCACCAAAGACCCTTTTAATAATAATACTAATTCAATTTAATAAAACATTTTATTTGACCACTTTTATAATAGTAGTAATTTAATTTAGTAAACGCTTTATTTATTATTCATAATATTTATTAGTTAGATTCTTAAGATTAATTTTGATTTTGAAGTACGTATCAAACTTCTAAGGATGATTCTTAAACATTAATGAACAGATTAATTTTGATTTTGAAGTATATATCAAACTTCTAAAGATGATTCTTAAACATTAATGAACATATTAATTTTGATTTTGAAGTATATATATCAAACTTCTAAGGATGATTCTTAAACATTAATGAACAGATTAATTTTGATTTTGAAGTATATATCAAACTTCTAAGGATGATTCTTAAACATTAATGAACATATTAATTTTGATTTTGAAGTATATATCAAACTTCTAAGGATGATTCCTAAACATTAATGAACATGAAAGGAAAAAAAATCCAATAATCTAAATAACTATTCAACATTGTGAAAAGGCAAAATATGTCTCAATCTAATCATTATGTTATAATTTTAATATTAAAAATAATGAGCATAGTTGTTAATTTAGAATGGTAGAAGAAAATGTTCAATCGACCATAGGAACATACAATTTCACTAGTTACTAGATTTTACCTATCAAATCCAAGAAAAAACACCCTCTTGAGAGTGTCAAAGATAAATTATACATCTTGATGCAGGAGCATCACGAGTAGCAAGCATGCGCGGAGGTGGAAGACAACTGGGACAAGCGCCAACGCATTTCAACACGTCAAAAGTGTTTTTAAATAAATGTGCGAATATTAAATGAAATAATTAAGTGGAGGGGCACTTGTAGATTGTAAACAGATCATGAGCGATTCGCTCACATCTGTAGTAGGTAGAGGCATTTATGCTAGTTAATATAGGTAGGTAGCTTTAAATTCTTAGATTTGACAGTTTAGAGAGTAGGAGGGAAACGAGATACATACATCCTCATTGTATAGTTGTAATAGATGAGAAGAATAACATTCAGCTATTGCGAGAGAGAGCAGAGAGTTGTATTTGAAAACACCCATGTACAGAAGTCCTGAATTCATACATGAAGCTTTGATTCAGAGTTATGGTGTTGTGATATTCTCTGTGTATGCATGTTGAATGCTATTCTCATAGCTATTTTACTCTTTTTGTTATGCATTTGCCGTTACGCCATGTATGAATGATTTCTTGTTGAATGTTTGAAATCTGAGAGAGAGAGTAAGGAATGAGTTTCAATTGTTTCTCAACCTGAGTGAGCAAGAATTCTTGCAAGGAGTGCAGTGGAGTTTGTCCACAAGGAGTGCGTTGAGAAGGGTTCAGAGTTTTTATCTCTGAAAGCTCAGGAGGGATAACATTGTTCTCATTCTCGCGGAAGTGCAAGTTAAGCACAGGAGCCGTGCAAGGTGTGCGCAGGCCGAATAGAGCCTCAGAGTTTATAACCTAAGGGAATTGTAGAAAAAACTGTTGTCGCAGGGAGTGCATAGAGTCGAAGAGGTTCAAATACTAGAGCGTATTTGAAGAAGTGCCGCAAGGAGTGCACGCAGGAGTTATCCCCAGAGTACTTGAGGATTTTCAAGCAAGGTCAGAAGGGATAGAGTCTTCGAAGTTGTTGAAGAAAGGTTCAAGAGGGCTAGTGCCTTGAAGTGTTGGAAGGAGGCGTAGCAAAGTTGTTTTGCAGGTGGAAAAGTTCTGTGAAGGAATACCTTGTTCATTTCGTAGGAGTTGTCAAAGAGGAATTGGACAGTCGGAATTCTCCGTGGAGAATTCGTGAAGTTCCGAGAGTCGCCAGATCTTTCAGAGGAGCAGGGAAGTTACGGCAAGTATTCTTCAAGTGCAAGCTCAGGAGAAATCAGATCGTAGGATCCAAGTCAACAAGGGTCGTTGGATCACTCGTGAATTTTCACTTCGGGGATTCGCGGGTTGAAGGACCAAAAACCTTGCATCAATATTCGCGAAATTGCGAAGTGCGAAGTCTCGATAGGGCAAGAAGTTTTGTTGTGGGGCCAGCATTAATAACGAGTTGGAACTCGGCATTTCGGCATTTCGGAGAATAGGAGCTCGAGACTTCTGTCCCGAGATCCCCAAAATCGCGAGACGTGATATAAGTACGGGGGAAGGACGTCGTCAACCATTTCGGCGAATCGACATTTCGGGTTTTCGTAATTGGAGAGTCAAAACACTCGGAAGGAAAAGTCGCGAAGTTGCGAGATCTGAAATCCCGAAATCCCGAAAAAGTGCGACCACATAGTTCGGTCAGAAGATAGGGGTTGATGCTTCGTGTTTGATCGCGTGAGCACAACAACAAGAACCTGTGGATACACTGTTGTGTATGTGAGGGGTATTTCCCGAGGGAATACTAAAGAGTCAATCAGACTTGGAGGGCAGTTTAAGAACGATCCTGAACGGACCTTGACCCAAGGGTCGGGGGTCTGCATCACATCTTAAAGATAAATTATACATTATTATGTTACAAAAATATGACTAAAATAACATGATGACACTAAAAGCAATAAAATTCTAAACTATGGAAATGATTCAAAGTGGGAAGTATTAAGTTCCAAGAATATGACTAAGATAACATGATGACAATAAAATCAATAAAAGTTTAAACTATGCAAATGATTCAAAGTGGGAAGTATGATTTTAAGATAATATGATTACACTAAAGGATTAAAAAATTGAGCCAAAAAAGGTGGACAGGTTGTTAAGGTTGAATTGAAATGTTAGCAAATTTTGTTGATATTTACTTTATATATTTTTATATAATATAATAGAAAGTTTATTATAAATTAGTTATTAATTAGTGATTAAATGTTAATAATAATCATTATTAGTTTTTATCGGTGAATGTATGGTGAATCATCATTATTATTCAAAAAAAAAAAAAAAGACTTTTTTAAAACTCAAATAACCCAATATCATATTTTTGCAATATCATATTTTTGCAAAGTTCATACATCTACTTAAATCACAGCAAGAGAGTAAAATTAAGACTCGAAAGAAATCCAGGATTTCAGCAGAGAAAACGCATGGATGTGTCGAAGATAAGGACGGAGAAGACAAGCACATGAACGCAGAGACCGAGCCTGTAAGTGGAAAAATAGTCCTTGTAACTCAATGAACAATGAACATGGAGGGAGTCCGCGTTCTATATCTTCATCGCCAGTACTCATCGAATCGCCAGAAACGTTTTGTAAGAGGAGCATCCGGCGTCGTATGAATTCCAGCTGGGTTTCTGTTATGAATGCGAAGGAGAGAGGAATAATGGTGGATAGGCAGGCAAGAGCAGAGAGACGAGCAACAGAGGAACAAAGTGTTGACTTGGCATAATTGTAGAAAAAGGTCGTGGGAAAGTCTAGTGAGACATGTGTGCTTTGTAAAATCAATGAGGAATCATTGGACCATCTTTTAGCGCACGCCCAATTCACAAGAAGTGTGGGGGAGACTCTAAAACCGATTAATGCCAGGGGGATGACAAGGAGAATCCATCTCTGAGCACTTCAAAAATTAGTGTTGGAATGGAGTAGTTTTGGACCACAAGGTTGTAATGTAATGTAATTAGGGAGAATATGGGGTTTTAGGGTGGTACTCAAGGGGATAATGACTAATGTGTCTATAATCATGGAATATGCCCACTTGGTAATTAGA
>ML820411.1:44856-66131 GCA_009831015.1 Picea engelmannii | reverse complement strand
TTTCGGCTATCAGCTAGGCGAGCCTGGGCATCTTTCTGCAATCTTTCGATGAGTTGCATCATATGTTCTTCCTTACCCATCTCTTTTCCATGCCCATTGGAGTTCGATCCTTCCACTCCCATATTGACATCCTTTCCTTCCCGCTCGTCTCCTGTTTCAGAGGCAATCATCACCTTTTCCCATTCCATACTCGGTGTTGGTTAACTGGAATCCTGAGCTCTGTCGAACTCTGCACACGCACTGTGCAATTAAATTCGAAGTTTGTCAGGCCATTACTCCTTCGAAACAATCTGTAACATTTATAAGCCAATACTAACAAGAATGAAAGACATTTTGATTCAATTAAATTCTCTGAGCTCTTGTTTGGTTCTGCAATTTTCGTGTTTTCGAAACCTTCATTTTTGGCACTTCGGGATTTCGGGTTTCGGTCCACGAAGATCCCACAGTTAGATATTCGTAACCAGAGTCACCTTTTTGCAACTCACAATCTCGTGAGTTCATGAGTCGAAGACCCTCGACTCATTTCCTCTAACTGTCGATACCATAGATGCGACACGGGTATGGCTCCCTCCTCGCTAGCGTATGCTACGCATGACCGTAGCCTAGGGATGAGTGCTAGCACCCTTCGCTATTCGCACCTTCGTGAGTTGTGGCATCCAACCCTGGTACCCCCTTTTCACGAAACCCCAAGGAGCGATGTTGACTTTTCTCCTCTCGTTCTCGCTACTTCGCGACTTCGTGAGTCTCAATGTCGAGCTCCCATGCCCTTATCTCGTGAGTTCCCGAAATCACGAGTTACTTTATTCTCCGGGCCCACAACACAGCTGTCGTCCTTCACCACCGTGGCATGTGGTACGTTCAGGAGGGTCCATGTCCCTTTTAATGATGTCATCGGGTCCCACCACTCTCGCCTGTCTCCTCGACTCACTGGCATGTGGTACGCATTCATGCATCCACGTCCAATCCAATCATGGAATCCAACAGTCAGATCCCCTCCTCGGATCAACGGCGCAGATCCTTTCGGCGTTTCGGGGTTTCCACCATGTAAAGTCTCGATCCCTTGTTCCAGGACTCCCGATATCGCGATTCCTGATTTTCCGAAATGGGAAATCTCACGACAAGTGTCCTTCGTCTTTCGGACGGTCTAGATCTATTTCGGAGCATTTGCCCCTAGTCTCTGAGGTTTAACCTTCAGACATTTCCCGACAGATCCTACGACTGACGGGTTTTCTGGCCGAGATCTGATGACTCAGACAGTTCCTAACCAATTCATAATTTCACATATCACGATTTCCACATTCCTGTGTATTTCAAAAGGAATTTTAATTCCTACGTACATTTTTCCAGATCCGATGGTCACGAGAGCTCGCCTTCCCTCCCGAACAGATCCTAAGGTTCTAATACCATTGGTGTAGAGACCTGTCTCTCCGTGGCCATAGACCACACCAGCCTGCGGTTTCATAGCACTGCTATACTTCATGAGTTCTTAATAAAAACTCGTCAAGTGTCTCCTTGACGCTTCGGAGAAAACCAGGGTCCGAAATTGGTCCTCCCGACTCAATTTCCCCTCGCATTCTCAGTCCAAAGACCGCTCCACTGGCCCATCTAGGCTCAGTGTCGAAACCTTCGCTCTGATACCAATTTGTAGTGTAGCTTTTCGCTTACCCAGAGCTTATAACGCACTATGTAACAAACTATACATGGACTTTTACATAAAACATACAGAATTGTATAATCACATGCGTAACAACAAAGAGATACATTTTAATTCTCAGAATAAACATATAGTTACTGTTATAATTAGACAATCCATAGGTTTCAACAGTATTTCATTTACACAGCGGAAAACATGATAATTTATGTATCACAGTCATGAAAAATGTGATAAGAACATAGTTAGATACTTATCTTGTAACAATGGTGAAATCCACCAACCAAGTGCAAGCCTTCCACGAACCTCCCAGCCTTAGACCGCACTGCTCATCATCTCAACAGTGGGTCACCCTCGAGCTGGGACTGAGCTCCACCCCAAGGCAAGGAATCCTAGGCTAGGCTGAGGTTACAGGGAAAACAACACAGAAATATTTGGAAGGATTCTTCCCAAAGATGCCATCTTACGCCCACTACTACCAGACTCTCATTCTCCACATGCCTGTTCCGCCCGGGAGTATACACCTTCACACGCACAGTCCATCGGTGCTAACCTCCCTCTCTGGGTCTCGGCAACAGGCCAGATCAGGAAGTCTCAGAGCCCGCAGCTGGTGCTGGGCACTCTCTGGAAGAAACCACTTCCCAACAAGCTCTTTCACCTGGAAAGAGTTGCTCACATGCCTGACAACCTGCCTCTTCCAGCCCCAGACGCCTCCCTCACCAGAAGAGAGGTCATACACAAGGTCAGCACGAGCTTACTCTGGCCAGTATGCCACGCGCATTCCAGCACTGCGTGGTCGCAACAACCAATTGGAAAAAATAGACATGCGCTTCCCCAAACAGGTTCAGCAATCATGGGATAGTCTCACCGTTTTTGTTTCGGGATTGTACGAGGGTATTCTTGCAGAGGTCAGACGGGTTCACGCTCAGACGGTCGGGTAGAATGGAGAAGAATCCCCCTCCATGGTTCATCTCGGCTATTATATTTGCATGCACCAGGGTTGACACTTGTCACCCCTGGAACTGCATGTGTTCCACCAGCACGCGTTCCTCCCACCATTTGGGAATTCACGTGTCCTTCCAAAAGGACTTAGGATAAAGACATAAAATGCACAAATCTTTTGGAATAATAATAAAATATTATCCTCAGGCTTAAGCCCCCTAGGCTTAGCCCCTAGGCTCAATACTTAGCCCCTCTCCCACCTTCCAGCCCCTAATTCCTTGCCCATTCTGTGGACGCTCTGTCCCCCTTCACTCATTCATCGTGGTCGGTCTGCACCTGGCGGTGTTTATATTTTTATTAATCATTCTACATACATACATGTACATCAGCAGGCTCCTGGCCTTCAACACTTAGGCTTCATGGCCTAACAAACACATAAGCCTACCAACTTATTCAAAACATGGCTCACCAGCCTATAGACATGTTTACAATTCATTTCATATATCATGATTTGCAACGGGGCTCGGCCTTGGGGACACTACAAACATCCCAAATTGTTAGACCAGGAACCTCTGCAAAGCATAAAAATCACTATGATCAGACAAAACAAAATGGTTGTAGCTCATTACTAAATCAATGAGGAGGCTCACTATAAATGGTGCAACTGGCTCCCCAAGGACCAATGGATAGGATCGCCAGACCAAGTCACCCTCGATCGCTTCTTAGAAGATTTCAACAACAGGAAAATCAATATCTACAATCAAACCAACCGTCTTCAATGGGGAAACTCAACTTGAGGAACCTTCTCTGTAAAAGAGGCATACTCAATAGTAGCAGAACATAAAAACCACCCAAAAACTAAAATTTGGGAGTGTGTTTGGAAGCAAAACCTCTGGCCGAAAGTTTCCACTTTCCTTTGGCTACTTACCCACAACAAAACGCTAAATTAGGACAACCTCTGTAAAATAGGCTTCTTTGAGCCCTTAAGATGTCCTCTTTTCCACTCTCAAGAGGAATCAATATATCATGTATTCAACGCTTTTCCCTTCTCTAAGAAGCTCTCCTCTCAATATGATTTCCTCTTCCGCAGATTTGGTTGCAATCAATAGTCCATCCAAGCCTCTATCAAACACTGGCCTCTTTCCATTACCCAAAACCCTATTGTTAACAGAGCTTGGCAACTCCTCCCTGGCCTTCTGCTATGGGAAATTTGTGTTATGGGATAAATCCGTAGGTGCGGACACTAACCGATCTCCCTAGATCCACCTGGATCTAGAACAAAACAGGACAGAATACTACTATTTCCCTAGATCTAGTCTATTGAGTGAACTAAGAGATAAAGGAATGTGGACATACCTTATGAACTCTTTCCTAAGTCTCTATTGTTCCAAGCTTCGCTCCGATGCTCTTGCTCCGTTTAGATCACGACAGAACAAACCAATCAAAGTAAAGGAAGATTAATATATTCAATAGCTAGTCTATACATGTGATCAAGGAATCATGCAATAAAGTGACATCATCTTTATGGGAAAGGGACATATTACTGTATTGATTAATTGAAAGAGAAACTTACAACCTGAGCCTTGATGTCGTAGGTCTCCTTTCGATGGCTCCTAGTTCTGACACACACATTTGCTCATGCATGAAGAAAATCAACCACTTATGATGACCTTGTTGTAGTCTCTTGCTGCTGTAGCATCAGTTCTCCATACAGGCTTCTAACAATTCTTCAATCAATCTCTTGCTAGCTTGCTTATGCTTAACCTTTTCCATGAGCAATCTCCTCAATATATAGGAGAAGATATATTAGTTACTTGGATAGGGAATGATCCCAATATATCTGGAAAGTCAGTATTTTGCCAACTATTCGAAAGCCAACTCATCCTTCTAGAAGATTCCCTTCTAGAAGGATCGAGAACTTATCCATTTTCTTTCTTTAAGATCATGTTCGCACCCTAGCCTTGAATACAGTGCGAGAAGTTCGCACCCCAAATGAGAGTAGCCTGCGGGAATCAAGAATTCCCGCAGGAGAGTATATATGCAGCCTGCGAACTATCTTTAAAATATGATTTTTGGAAACTGATAAGTGTAACCTTTCTCGGGAAAATGTTCTTATGGAAGAGTTTGATATTTCATCATCATGACATTATCATAACATCATCACAATGACCAAAATTGTGGATAACAATTTGGAAGGAATGTAACAAAATAATCTTTAAACAGAAAAATATTTCCCCTCCAAAGATATGGGGCAAAACCTCCAAATCTATTCAGGAATCCATTATCACTCAACCTTGGAAGGATGAGAACAAGAAGACCAGTCAGTATGAAAGATTTTCCTTTTCTTCCATTTCTCCTCTCTTCCATTTCTAACCCTCAAGCAAGCCTCAATATTCATCATATTGGTCGCCTCCTCCCCTAGGCTTCATTAAACTTAACTTTGATGGTGCTTCAAAGGGAAATCTGGGGAAAGCAGGATATGGAGGGGTTTTTCGAAATGAGGATTGTCACATCCTCATAACCTATGTGGGAAATCTAGGAGTCAACAAAAACAATGTCGTCAAGCTTCTCACCTTGGAAAAAGGGATAATAATCGGCAAGGAAAAAGGATTCAACAAACCAATCGTCGAGGAGACTCCCAATTAATCATCAACATGGTCAAATGCATCCAGCAGAGCTCGTAAATTTCTAAAATCTCAAATAGATGGTGCCTGGAATCCTCCCTCGAACAAATCTCCCACCACATCAGCTTCATTCATGTGATAATCCCATGCCTTGTTCGTTGATTGATCAACAAGAGAGCGGATTAGCTAGCGAACAAAAGCATCCAACTAGATGGAGAGAAACGGGACATGCCCTTAGACCCCACCAGGAATGACAAACTATCAACCAACTGTGTCGCCATTGCCACAGAGGATCAACGGTCCCTGTATGGGGTGTTGGGGATGAGAACCTCGGTGGGTCCAACCCCCAAGGATGGTTTTCTAGCTATGGAATTGGGTCATAGGAAAGCGTTGGGCCCCGAACGTGAGATTGCAAGTACACTAGGGTAGGTGGGTTCCCATGGAATAAACGTCCCTCTGCATAGAGAATTGGATCGACAGATCATTCACCACAACTTCGATTTAAATGACAATAACTCCTTGTACCCATGCCTCGTCTCGCCCTTCCCACGTCTTGATTAACCTCAGTATAATGGGCAAGCCATCGCGGAGAACAAAATCAAAGTAGCTTAGGGGAATAAAGGATTTTCCATAGAGACAGAGTCTTCAATTATATCTTTAGCATTGCTTCAATGAAGGACCAATAGAATCTTCACGGTTGTAGGAGGATCACTCACCCTCTTGCCCAGTTTACCAACTCAACTCTCTGAGCTTCTGTTAAATCCTTGATGGCACCTCGTAAAGGATATCTGAGAGGGTATCATTGTGGAATAGGAGATCTTATCGAGATTTCATCCCACCAAGAAGGAGATGATCCGACAACTTCTAGAGTTCAACAAGAAGCATACAATGTCAAAGTCAACTATCATGCAGTTAGTTAGCCACGCTTTCAAGTGCATCTGCATGACGTCAAAGTCGAAGTTAGTATGGAGAGAACAATGACAATGGAATATGAGGTGGCCAAAGCAACTATAAGATGGATTCCCGACATCAGCAACACTCGCGCTCGTGAGACTACATATTGGAAAACTATGGAATTATATTGGCATATTAAGACATTTTTGGGACAGATGCTCCAGACCCGCGAAGACACCCAGAACACAATCCAGTTGCAACTGGATGACTTGCATTTGATGATGAGGGAAGTTCTTTCTCACCTCTCGTCCTACAGAACTATCATGTCGACCTCTGCTCCAAAAATCACAGCTCAATCCACCTCAAAGATGCCCTAGGACTCACCAACAATGCATCCAACTCCATGACCAACAAGTATTCCTATTCAATTTTGAATGCATAGTAGCAAACAAGACAACACTAAAGTCATCTCCACTACTTATTCTGTGTTTTACACAATTTATCTAGTTTTTAAGATTCTTTTGAAAAACATTAAGCAAATTGTATGGACATTAGACTTATTCCTCCGTTATTGGTCTGGTTTCCCTAATGACAGAAAAGAGCAAAAAACTTTTTTTATATATGATATCATGCTAGAATAATAAAAGATTTGCCATAAACCTAAAAAAAAATGTTTTGTAATTAAATTACAAATAAAATATATTTATGATGAAATTAATTTTTTTAAACCATATTAATTATAAGCCTCATGTATGAATAACATACAATGAAAAATGGTCTTTAGTGTATATTCTTACAAGTATCATGATGAAAAGTCAAGGGAATTGAAAATTTTAAAGAAATGTAAACATAAAATGAAAGATTAATATCAGATATTTAAATTACTGAACATAAAAATACTACTCCCTAAACTATTCCAAGGAAATACTACTCCCTAAAATATTCCATTCCTTGGAATGATCAAATTTACACCTTTAATAAATAATTTTTATTTATTTATTATTATTTTAAATTTTTATTAAAATAATCTATATATGATTTTAAATCACTAATTTAAGATTCAAAGACATATAACATGATGAATAAAAGATTTTGAAAGTTATAAGCAGTAGGATATTTTAAATACTTTGGTTTTCCTTGAATAATATAATGAACTAACTGACATTACAGTTAACAATGAATAATGCTAATAATCATAATGAACTAACTGATATTAGGATATTTTAAATGGTTTTTAATTTTTTTTAAGGAAAAAAATTCTCATTATATTCAAACAGAGTATAATTGTTGACAAAAACAGCAGGCTTTTCTGCAGCTGGTTCTTTACCTGAACTCGCATGTCTGATTGTAAGGTAGCCAGCTAAAAAGAACTCCCTATCCAATGCCAGAATAATAACATTCAACCTCTGTCCTAGAGGAGGAGATCCAGAAATGCCAGAGCGTTCTTCAAAGGAAAGCTGGAAATTTCTGAAACCATTGCATTAAAGCAACAATAACGAGGCACTCTCGTTGTCGTCCTCCCATCAAGAGAAATTGATCTGAACGATGGGCATCGACAACGCTTCTTTTGACAAAGTATCCACAACACAATTATCTTCTCTAAAGATGTGGTCAAAGGAAAGGCTCCTAAAGTGTTGGGTGGCTTTTAGAGTTCTTTTTTCCTTTCTTTCCAGCTCAACAGGGCAGCTGCCTGGAGATCAGTATTTCCATTGAGTCAGTCAATTACAATTCTTGAATCCCCAAGAACCAGTAGATCAGATCATTAATGCTCAGTGTTTAGCCAAAATGAGTGTTGCCACAATTCTTAAATCCCCAAGAACCAGTAGATCAGATCATTAATGTTCAGTTTTCGAGCCAAGATGAGCGTTGCCCAAGCCCCCATGATTTCTGCCTTTGAATTAGAGCCTTTCCCCAATTGAGTGTCCACTGCAAGGAAAAACGGTTAATTAGGTGGATCTTCCCACCAGCCCCACAGAGTCTGTCACTTTGTTGCGCAGCTCCATCAAACCATGTAGTGACTCTATTTGACGGGAGCTTTACTTTGGATATGCGGAAAGGGTGAAATTTAACTCGGGTTCCAAGAGAAGCCACCGCTGCTAATGTTTTGTTGACCACCCGATGAGTCGAAGGGCAACCCTCATCAAAGACTGTCTCGTTCCTATCATTCCAAATGTTCCAGCAGAGAAAGGTTGGCAGCTAAGGGTAGAAAGTATGAGATTTTTGCCAATTGCTGAGGAAAGAGCTTATCGAGACGCCAGTCCACCTTGGTGAGAGTTTTAAGCCGAGTAAAACTTGTTTCCAAACCACACCAGTAAACGGGCAAGTCACAAAAATATGGTGAACCATTCGTAGCCCGCTTTGCACATAGCACATCGGCTTGGTCCTGCCCATCCTCGGGTATGTAAGTTTTCCCACACAAGAATTTTGTTTGCAGACATAAGCCAAATAAAGAGCTTGAGTTTAATGGGGCAATCCCACTTCCATAAGTTTTTACGCCAGGTCTCCTCTATGTTATCCCAAATCTTGGCGGCCACTGCGTTATAGGCGTTTTTAACAGTAAACTTACCTGAGATGTCTCCTCCCGTTCACAAGAGGACGTCTGGACGTTCTTGGAGAGATATGCCCGATCCAATTAAGTGCAGTCTGAACTGGTTCCACTCGGCCTCGTGGTCCCCTTCGAGCTCCAAGAAGGATCCTTGCAACTAGTCTGCGCCTAACACTCCCCCGGATTGTGAGCTATGAGCTTGATATGGAAAGTGTATCCCTTTATGGTGTAGCTGGTCGAGTAGCGAGGGAGAAAGCAGAGAGTTTTTGCCAAGACCCAGGATGGTGTCTCGCCCAAGATCAATTGACTTTCCGGAGCCTGTATTCCACACAATCCACTGGAGAATGATTGGTAGCGATTTTAGAAGGTTTTTCCACGTTTGAGAGGCTCCCGATGAATCCGCCGAGGCCAACCTTAGCCAAACGTGAATCTACTCATGTGGCAGGTATTTGTCCTTTACTACCTTGTTCCAGATTCCTGGTTTCATTAGCACTCTCCAAAAATTATTCGCAGATAGCGCCCTGTAGAAGAGGTACAGATTTCTCAGGCCCCACCCTCCCATCGATTTGGCTTTTGAGACCTCCTCCCACCTACAGAGATGGTAGCTCCCGCTCTGTTTGCTGCCAGACCAAAGGAAGTCGAAAATCATCTTCCGAGTTTTCTTAAAAAGCGAAAGGGGAATGTGGGCAATGGCCATCCAGTATACAGGTAAGGATTTCAGAACAACCTTAACTAAAATGAACCTACCTCCCAGCGAAAGTAGCCTGTTACACCAGTGGTGAATGCGGTGTTCGAATTTATCAATCAGCCAGCTCCAGTCCGATGCTTTGTAACTTATTGGATTTAAGTGGAACCCCATATAGTTGAATCCTTCTGAAAGATTTGTAGAGTCGATATTGAACAGAGATTTTAGTTCAGCCAGGGTAGCCTGCCGAGCACCTGTTGCTAGGAAAGTTGACTTGTGATAGTTGATCCTCAAACCTGAAACCAAGCAAAAGGTGTTAATAATTTTATGTATCTCAATCCACTCAGACAGGGTTGCACCGGTCATGATGATCACATCATCCACAAAAAGTAAGTGCAAGATCTTAATCAATCTCGAGATTTTTATCCCAGTCAGGTTGCCATCCGCTTGACTTTTTTTCAGCAGAATGCTAACACTTTCCAAAACCAGAATGAAGAGAAGGGGCGACAGGGGACAACCCTGTCGAAGCCATCGCTTACTATGGAAGGCCTTTGTGGCTTCCCCATTGATCAAAACAGTGAAGAAGGCCAAGGAAATACATCCCATCACCCATCTAGTGGTAGCCACTCCAAAACCGCGCTGCAAAAGTATAAGGTGAAGAAAATCCCATTTGATGCTATCAAAAGCCTTGTTGAGATCCAGTTTCAGGAGGATAGCTTGGAGTTTTTTTGTCCTTATACTGTGTAAGCACTCCTATGTTTTTCCTATTGCATCGAGAATTTGTCTCCCCTTAAGGAAACCTAACTGTTCTTCGGAGAGAGCCTTGGAGAGTATGGGTCGGATCCTCCTGGATATGATCTTAGATATTATCTTGTAACAAAGATTACAAAGTGAAATAGGGCAGAAATCTGTAAACCGTCTTGAAATATTTGATTTGGGTATAAGACCAATGTAAGTTTTATTTAGTTGTTTGTTGACATACCCGTGAATTCTCGTCTCCTCCACAACGTCCAACGAGTCTTGTCCCATTAAGTCAAAGAAATGGACGAAAAGTTCAACGGACCACCCATCGGGGCTCGGGATTTTTTCCTTGGTGAAACCTTTAATCGCCTCAAGGATATCCTCCTTTGAGCAGGGCGATTCCAGGATTCTTACCTCCTATGCTGTAACCATCCTGGGGAAGAGTCTAGCAGTGTCCACCTGATCCGATATATGAGGTTCACCTGCGTCCTTGTAGAAGGATTTAAAGTGGTTGAAGGCCGCCTTTTTGATGTCTTCATGTTTTTGGTGAATTCTTCCATCCTCATCCTCGATCTCCCACAAGAATTTTTTATTCCTTCGATGACTAGCGAAACGGTGGAAGAACCTCGTGTTTTTGTCCCCATTGGCAATCCATAAAGCCCTGCTCTTCAATCGCCACCTTTCTTCTTCCTCCATGAGAAATTTGTTTTGTGCTTCCTCTAGACATCTTAGTTTGTAATCAAAGTCATCAATCCAGACATTATGCACCTTCATCCGAAGAAGATCCTCTAGATCCTTATCTAAATTGCTCAGCTTAGCCTCTTCCTTGATCTTTTTGTCTTTTAACCAGTTTTTTGTGTAGTCTTTTAGGCGGTTTAGCTTTCTCTCCAGGCTTCCCTGTGCATCCCCTTGAATCAGGAGAGAAGTGTCGGTCCACACTGATTTAACTAGCTGTTCAAAAGAGTCCTCCCTTAGCCACGCAGGGTTAAATTTAAAAGGGTAAGATGTTCCTGCTCCTGCTTCCCCCAATTTTAGGCAAATAGGGGCGTGATATGAGAGATAGGTTAAGTCAACCCAGGCTCGAATTCTGCATTGGGATGTGATCAGGTCGTCTACGAGAAGGAACCTATCTAAACGTTTTGCTATCCCATTTGATCCCGATCTTCCATTTCTCCAAGTGGGCATCACCTCAACAGGTGCCAAGTCCACTAAGTTGTTTTTGGAGAAAAGATGCTTGAAAAAATTTGAAAGTAGGTCTGCCCGAGCGTTCTCGCCCCAAATCTCCTCTGAGCTAGTAGTTCAGTTCAAGTCTCCCGCTATGATGAGGTCTTTCACCGCTAGAAGGCCAATACGGTCGAGATTCTCCCAGAATAATCTGCGATCAGTGCATGGTCCATAGGTATTCAGCAAAGTCATCTTCCGTTTTGGTTCAAAGCAAGTACCTATTAGCAAGATCTCTCCTGGACTTAGAGCGGGAGTTAAGTAAAAAATGGTGGGATCCTAAGAAGCCAGGAGCCCTCCCAAGTTACCAACGATGTTGGCCACGTAGTTCATCCGATCAGGTCGGAAAGAGTACATGAAGTTTCTCACTATTGCCGCATCCACCAGAGTTTCTTGGAGAAAAATTACAGAAGGTCGAGTGTTTTCAAGGAGTCGTCTCAAGGAGGCATGTTTTAGGGGTCCTCCTACCCCTCTGATATTAAGGGATAGCAGGATCATGACTTGGCCCTGGCAAGGGCTTTTAATCCTCTAAGTGCCCATATATCGATAACAGATGATTGAGAAGCCGAGCTCGAAGACTCGGTACCGGCCTTTTTATGCGCACTATGGGTTTTTTGTGGCGAAAACTCCAGACCTAAACCTCTGGACCAAGAAGGGTCAGTTCCACTAGTCTTGCCCACTCCTGACGAAGAAGGTAGATCGGACTGGAGGTTTGCAGGGTGAATAAGGGTCTTTCCTTGGTAGGTAGGGATAGGAAATGATCTAAACGGAGCAGGAGAGGCTGGTGTGAGAAAAAGAATGATGTGTTCTAGTTCTTGGTCAGTTGGAGTCAGCTCAGCGCAGCCCGGAAGAGTGGGGGAAACAATCTATTTAAAGGGGGCTGCAGGTTCCGAGTCTATTGGTGGTAAGTCAGAGACTCTCGGGAGTTTTGTTCTAGAAGGAGAGGAGAGTGGGTGGGATTCCACCCCCGAAAACCCGACACCAGGGTTCCGTGGAGTTAAAAAGGAAACTTCCATCGAGTCTGTGTTTAGCCTCTCCCAAGTAGAGAGAGTGTTGTACAGAGAGGGACAATAGAGTTTAATCTTACAAACTAGCGAGTCATCAAGGGGGTCTGAGCTGTCGTCCCTCCTCTGGGAAGAGGAGGCGTTCATTCCAGTCAAGTCCGGTTGGGAATCGTAACCATCAAAACCAGGAGCCTCCGAAGGATCCTCCTCTGACAAGGCTGGAGGGTACTGAGTGCAATCTCTTCTCAAATGGCCTGTCCTTCGACAAAACGAGCACTGAAAAGGAATTCCCAGGTAATCTAAGCATTGTGCAATGAGGACGCCCCTTCAATCTATCTCCAACATTTCAGGCAGTCCAGCGTGTATGTCTAATTCCACTAAGACCTTTGCCATTCATTTATTTGAAGCAGCTAGAGCCTGTGCATCCACCCTAAGGAAGCGTCCTAAGGAGTTTCCTATGAGTTCAAGTGCCTTATGGTTCCACAGCTGAAGGGGGAGGCCCGGAAGGAGAACCCAGATGTGTCTGAAGCTGAAGTATTCAGTATAGGGGTTGAACCCTATCCTCCATCTTTTAAGCATGAGGCTTCCACGCCCAAAACCCTAGAACTTTTCCAGGATGCCTACAGTGTCCTCAGGGTTTTTAAAAATGAATCTTAGCCAACCTTTTTGGAGATAAAGAGTCTCAGGAACGTAGCCTGGAACAGGCTTTCAGTTGGCAACTAAGCAGTCCTCCAGACTCTGCTTACATCTTTCCTTATACGCTATCCTCCCTACTAAGGCACAAAGGGCCAGATTACAAGCTTCAAAGAGTCCTATGTCCATCCCCAGTACAAGTCTCAGATGTTTTTGTTTTGGCTTCCACACCCTGTGCGTCCTCTTTGTCGAGTTGCTCTTGTGATGGGAAGAGGACCCTCTAAAGAAACTGCTCTCCAGTTGTGCGTCCCTTCCTGGCCTCCTGTCACTCTGAGTAGGAGGCTTTTGAGGTCCTACCTGTTCATTCTGTGACTTTGATCCACCAGAAACTGAGGACCATCGCTTTGCGTTTCCTAGGGAGTGAGATCTCTGGTTGGTAGCGGGGAGAGTAGTAGACTTCTTGAGAGTTTCAGTGCGGTAGTAATTACTACAGAGCGCATCAACCGATGCCAATACCTCCGGGTGGTCCCAGGGATCCATGTCCTCTCCTCCAATAGGATCAGTGCCCTCAAAATTCATAATGTAACCTTCTATGCACACAAGGGCGAGACTTACTCAGGGAGAAGGCTGTCAGAGAAGAAGAAAGAGCTGTCTAAACGTAGAAAAACTGAAAAAAAACAGGTCACTCATAGAGAAAGGTGCTTCCAACCATCATCTTCGGATATGTGGGTCCAGTGATAGAGTTGTGGAGCCGAGAGAATCTGAGTGTTCCATTAAACAGAAACAGGGAAGAAATGACTCAAGAACCTCTACTTATTCTGCGGGAGATAACTATCAGAGAGTTCAGAGTTATCACTACTCGATCTCTGCCCACCAAAGACTAGAAAGGTAGCCTGACGGTTCACCACAGTCAACAGAAGGAGCAGGATCCGCCATTAATACTTTGGTTTTCCTTAAATAATCATAATGAACTAACTGACATTACAGATAACAATGAATAATGCTAATAATCATAATGAACTAACTGACATTACAGAGAACAATGAATAATGATAATAATCATAATGAACTAACTGACATGAGAATGAATAATGCTAATAAGTATCCTTACTGTCACACAACTGAATTATAATAAAAACAAATTATCCATCACTTTCAAAATCTGAATCTAAATTATGATTTGTATAACCATAAAGCAAAACTTATTAAAACATCAACCATAATGCAAGGCAGACATGACACAATTGAGAATTTTGAGACAGACAATGGGAATTTTGGGACACACCCTGCCAGAGCAGGTTAATTTTTTTTTTWWAAATGGTCAARCCAAATCACTCCATTCCAACATATTCTGCAACTAATGATGTAAATCCAAAGTGCCAAAGAGACATAAATAGATATTTATGATGATTCAACCATTTCTTAAACCTCAATAACCCTGACATCATATTTATGCAAAAAAAATTCCTCTATTAAAAATCCCAGCAAGTGTACAGGTGAAGAGAGTAGAATTAAGAATCGACAGAGAGAGAGAGGGGATTTCAGCAGAGTAAACGCCGGGATATGTTGAAGATATGGACAAAGGAGACAAGCACATAAACACAGAGGGCGAGCCTGTAAGGGGAAAAATTGTCCTTACAACTCAAAGAACATGAACATGGAGAGCGTCCGCTTTCTGTATCTTCATCGCCAGTACTTATCAAACCCCCAGAAGAAGCCTTTTGTGAGAGGAGCAGCCGGCGTTGTATGAAGTCCAGMTGGGTTTCTGTTATGAATGCGAAGGCGAGAGCAACAATGGTGGATAGGCTGACAAYAGCAGAGAGATAGACGTGAAGAGGAACCCAGGAGATGCCATGTCCACAACTCTTCAGCTGAGAGGGAGACTCAGAATGAGTGCTCAACAGAGACCCCAACAATGCAAGTTGGAATACAACATAAAGACCCACCAGCACAGACGTTTCAGCTGTGTTCTTCAATTTCATCCGGATGATCTGATTTACTGACGAGGCACAGACTGGCATCTTCATTTTCTCCGAAATCAAATAGATGAATTGAATACCGCTCGAACTTATGAACGAATTCAGGTGCCTGCGAGAGTTATTTTAAGGGAAGGAACATGGGAAAGTGGCCGGTTATTTCCCGGAGACGTGTTGCGGCCGTTGCCGAGAAAAAGGGTGTGCACTGTGAACGTTCCCTCTACGGGCGAGGAACATGGTTGGAAGAATCACCCGACCCCACTTTCCGCGGTGGAGTTGTCCTTTTTGCATTATTAAAGTTTGCGATGTACACGGTTTCTTCCTCGTGATAAGCTATGGTGTACGACAACAAGGTCACGGGTCAACTGTGGCGAACCAACCTTGTTTTTTTCCACGTTGGAATTCCGTATTAGTGTTACTGTCGCATCATTGAATGTTGTATAGTAGGTTGGTTATTGTTCTCGGTTTTATTTTCACCAGTGTTTATGAGAGTCTCGTCTATATTAGTGTTGTAGAATGCGATTATATAAAAAATTAAAATTTTAAGCAATTTTGTCAAAATTACCAATTTATTATATCCCTGAGAAGAGGTCGCAAGTTCAAATGGAGAGGGGTAGGGTATGTATACCTCCCTAGACTGAGCATCCCTTATCCCACAAACAAGAGATCTCATACACCAATTTGATGTATGGCTTGGCACTAACCTTAAAAATATATTATTATTATTATTATTATAAATATTAATAAAAAATTAAGATTATAGTAAAAAAAAAAATTATTCTAAAATTTTGTATAGTGATAATATCTTTAATTGCAATCTTATAAATACTTGCACCAATTTCTATTGTCGTTTAAAATGGAACCATATTCCAAGAAAAAAAGCAAGAAGTTGGAAAGTTTATTATAGTCTTGAAAGCAAATGTAGGAATTATGAGCTTTGGGACTATGATAAGAAAAAACATTGTCTACCTTTTAGTTGTTCCATATGGTTGTCCATATGGTTTGGAAGTCTTGTGAGGTTTAGAATAAAATTGAGCAAATTCAAAACATTTTATTATCTATAATTTTAAAATTAAATGCAACCCCACTTACCTCATTCTCTAGATTGAAGGATGATGTACTTTTATGGACTCTAATAGGTTTTGTGTTATTTCTTTTAATGTGAGTCATAGCTACCACATATTCAAACGATGTTGGACTAGAGATTCTAGTGCTTGACCTAACTATATGAATATAAAAGAAGAGGATCAAAATAATAATATCCATAATTTCAAATCTTAAGACCTCTTTGAATGAAATTGATGTTAGCAACATATTGGCATGGAGAAAACTTCTCAATGTTACCATATGATTCATTCTTTTGTCATTGATTGTTCTTCAATCCACTGAACTAATTGAACCGTGTTCCAACAAATAACTCTATGGACAAGTTGTTTGACCAAACATTATTAGACAATGAGTATCTCATATGATGCTTGATCAAATCGAAATCGAAGGAAATGTGTGCTTCATTGGTAGATTTTGGCACAACCTTGCCTGAGTTGGCAATTGATTTAAAAGTTTCACAAAAAATGCAACCACAAGCTCAAGGGAAACTCCAAAGTTATGCAAACAAATGATTTTCAATCCTCTGCTCTGGACTTAGAAATGTTGTGGATTCTCTCTGTTAGCGACATTATTTGTCTTGGGGCTCAAATACACCCAGGTCTGCAGGTTACGCGGGAAGCGCCCCAACGCAAAGCGAGAGAATCTCTTTTTCGATCACAAGTCAAGCGAGCGGGCGAAGTGTTGGCTGTCAGCCGCCGAGATTCAACTGCAAAGCGAATCGATGGTCATTGAGATTTCAGGGTTGCCGAGTTGTCCGGGATTTAGCACGAAGCGTAGCACCAATAGTTCAAGGAAAATCTGGATCGTCCGATCCAGTTGAGACAGGTGGCAGTCAGTCGACATTCTGGGGATCGACGTTTCGGGAGACAAGGAGCCTCCCATTCTTTACAGCTGAAATCACCGATCAGGGAAGCGTCGAAAGCACCTTTGGAGCCAAGCCCACGATCCTAGCACCAAGTCACATCAAGTGGGCCTGTGAATGGGGGTAGCCCCCTTTATAATAATGAATGTTATCTGGGTCGTTCATCTGAAGGACGCGCAACGCACATCCATGTCACGTCGGCATTCAGGAGTTTGAGGGGTAATCACCCCTCGTCATTTCACCTCTTGAAACCTTAAATCCCGAAACACCGAAAGTGCCTAGAATTAGGCTCATGGTTTTGGCACCTGATCACAAAGGAGTAGACCTAAAGGAGGGGCGCTAATGTTATCATTCGACGAGACGGGCCCCAAAGCGCTGAGAGTGATCTCAGTCGTTCATCCGGGATGAACACGTGGTGCACGATTGGGTTCTCCTGGCCTTTCGCTCATCGTGATTTCACAGCAGGAAGACTTGCTCCTTCCTATCCACGAACCCCGAAGCGCCGAAAGCGCCCAAAGGCGGGCCCACAATATCGAGGAGCAGTCTCAGCCGTCCATCTAAAGGGGACACCTGGTGCGTGATTAGGCTCCCCACCTTCTTGCCCATCGCAATTTTGAAGCGTAAGAAGCAACTCCCTCATATCCCCGATGCGCGAAGTGACGAGAGCGTCCAGGACCTGGGGCCCGCAGCAGCGTCGGGTGAATTTAGGACCATCAGATTTGAAGGACGCGTGGCGCCAGATTAAGTCGTGTCGGTGTTTCGCTCATCGCGATTCCAAGAAGCATGGATCAACCCCTTCATATCCGTGAACGTCGAAAACACCTTTGGGAGTAAGCATAGGGTCATAGCCCATGGTCACTTGGGAGACAAAGAGAGTTGTGCAAGAGGGGCAAAGGCACCGAGTTCAGTTACAGAGGAGATCATCGCGGCCACCAGGCGCCATCGGATCCGATCTCAATCCTGTGTCTCGCTTGGAGTAAATGAAGGCATGAACAGGTGGTTGAAACCTCCCTTCATTCATTAAGTGTGAGATATGGAGGGTCTGGCAAGCGGTCTGCTCAAAGGGGTCCTGTGTACCGTTTTTTCCAAAGAAGCCATGTCGAAGTCTTCGAAGAGACAGAGAAGTCTGCACACGCTAGCTCAACACTTAATGGCTCAGCTACCCTCCTTACAGGAGCCATGCGTAGTTAAGGTGGCGCGTGAAGAAGGATTTCAGTACGAATTTGACTGAAAAGACACTGAGCCCTGGGTGACTGGGCACGCCTCTGTTAGGCGAATTTTCCTGAGTATATAGTCTCAGTTTTTGTATTTTTGTAGGTATCGATGGTAGAGTGAGGCTCCCAATGGTAATGTTTTAACATACGCTCTAGTTTTCTGGTTATGCATCTGTATGTAAGATTTCTTGTTTTATGAAAGACAGTTTCCCTGTTTCATCTATTTTTCATCTCATACTGAGGGAGTTCATGATTGATTGATTCACATGAATTATTGCAGTTGCGTTATGATAAAGGTTTTATTGTGACACTATTGTATTCCCTGGTTTTCTGCATTTGAATGTAAGATGATCTCGCGTTTAAATGCATTCTCCTACAGTCTGCTAGAAACCTGATGTTGTCAACAGACCTTTTCATCTCTCTGNCCCCCTACTCACCCTTACTACAACTCACTGTCTGAAGTATGTCCAAGACCTCACCTACCCATGCATGTTGGGCCTAGTTTCGGAGTCGAAACAATATCATCTGAGTTTACTTCCATTCGATCACCTCTTCCATACACAAACCGTAACATAAACTGATGGGTGTCGGGCTCTGCTCTTGCAAGCAATCCAAGAGTGACTTTTGTCGCCAACATTTATGGCGTCGTTGCCGGGGACGAAGTTGAAAATCTTCCCTGGGATTGAACGACATTGAGCTTCTAATTCCGAAGGTGCATCGGGTATCAGAGCCTTTGAAGATTGCTACTGTGCACCTGGCGACTCCATTGTGACGACTCCGCTGGGGAGAACCTGCTCTATTAATTGTGGCTTTCAGAGGCAGACACACGCGGTCCCCTCCACAGCTACCTCTAGCTACACCTGAAACTGATCTGGAGGTGGTTCTCAGGAAAGGAAAGGCCTCAGAAGGAGAAGTTATCGCCGCTGAACCAGGTAATCTTCCATCTCCATCTGTAAGCACTCCATTTTCTCCTCCTCAGTTTCCTAGCAGACCGCTTTCTGAAGTTTCCCATTTCCTAAATTTCAGGAGTGTTCCTATTGATGTTTCCCCCTCTGGTCTAGGATTAGAGGGAATAATCCTTGTCACTCCCATTTCTCCTGAAGTTGTACCTTGGCGTAGACCCAGGACCATAGAATATTTTCCCACTCCTGGCCTTACCACTCCTCCTCTTGTTACTGTTGCCGCTTCTATGCGTAGAGAAACATTCGTTGATTTAAGCTCACTAGCCTTCTCCCTTAATCCCCTCTTGTTTCCCATTCCACTTCGGGACTCATTCCCAGTAGCCCCTTCACGAACTCCTTCTCCTCCAAGTTCTCCTCCACCTAACATTCCTATGGTAGGAGAAAATCCCCCCATGACTAGAATGGAGGCCATTATAGCCGCTAGGTATGCTCCCCTCGTGCTACCGCAACCTCTCAACGCCCTCCTAGCAGATGGTTACCTCAAACAGCTGCCCAAGTTTACAGGTGAGGGGGACATAACTGCAGAAGAACACCTAGAAACCTTTTACCGTTTCACAGATGATAATGTCATCATGCATGCAGATGTATGGATGAGGATTTTTTTCCATAGCCTTCAAGGTGAGGCTAGAAAATGGTTCAAAGCCCTGCCTCCTGGATCCATTGATGGGATCGAAGCTTTAGATAATTCCTTTTTGAGACAGTGGGGAGATAAAAAAGACTTCATGTATTACATGACAGAGTTTGGGTCTTTGAAGAGAAAAGAGGGAGAGTCTGTCTCCGACTTCTCCAAGAGATTCAATAAAATGTACAATAAAATCCTTGCTGATATCAAACCCTCAGAAGCCTCTTCAAAGATCACTTATGCCAGCGCTTTTGATCCTGATTTCTGCCTCCTGCTCAAGGAAAGAAGAGCCACTACTCTGGCCCATATGCAAGATGCAGCCGTGGAGGTAGAATCTAATATGTTGGTTGTTGACCGACTCAAGAAAACTGTTGGTAGAAACATATCCAGGCAGAGGCCTAAAGATTCCTCATCCAGCTCCTCTCCCCTACCCTTTCAGATAGATGAGACAGCTAGAATACTAAAGTCACTTTCTGCTAGAATGGATAGGTGGGAGTTAGAAGGGAAGCCCATGTACAGAAATCCCCAGAATGTTGATGGTAGAGGTTTCAGGAGACCTGGTAACCATGGACCGCGGGCCTTCCCAAGGGAACAAAGGGAAAAAGACAGAGAATATCAAAGGATTCAAACCCCTCTCCAAAATAACCTGGTTACTCATGAGGGAGGGGAGGAGATAGACGAGTTCGACCCCGAAATTCATTGTGTTGAAGAAGCTCCTCCTTTTCCTCATTTGACTCAGTCTGCATATGAGAAATCCCTGATGAGCGTTCAAATCCATGAGTTAGGTAAGGGAGAAAGGGCCAGTCACGCCTCTAATAGATACAACCTCAGGTCAAGAAAGAAAGAGGGAGACTTTGACAGCCAAGATCAACCCCTCATAACAGAAAGGTCTACTAAAGCTGCAACACTCACTACTAAAGAAAAGAAAACTCAGAATGCTTCGCCAGCAACCAAGGAACCTGTCACTGAGGTAAGGGAAACCCTTAAGCCTATTCCTTCCTTCAATTTTGAGAATGAAATTTAGAAGATTAGAATCCCTGTACCCCTATTAGAACTAGTTAAAAATGAAGATTTCAAAAGGTCCCTCTCAAAGTTGCTACAATCTGAGCTCCCCCAGCCTTCCACTAACTCAATAAACTTCCAGGATGAAAAGCCAATAGTTGTCCTAGGGCCCACGGTAGAAGATAGACATGATTCATCCCCTCCCTTCTACACATCCCTGAATATACATGATAAAGTGTTGCATAACTGCCACATGGATTCAGGGGCTTCCCATAACCTTATGCCCAAAATAGTTATGGAAGAATTGGGACTGGAGGTGACAAAAACTTATCATGATTTGTACTCTTTTGATTTGAGAAGAGTGCAGTGTCTAGGAGTCATCAAAGACCTAGCAGTTTCTTTGTTTCAGCTGCCCATGAAGAGTGTGGTCATGGATATTGTGGTAGTTGACGTTCCCCCCAAATTTGGCATGTTGTTGTCTAGATCTTGGATTAAAAAGCTTGGGGGAACATTGCAGATGGATCTCACGTATGCCACCATTCCAGTCTTTGGAGGGGAACAAAGGAGGTTATATAGAGAAGCTCAGTTGG
>ML820411.1:22084-43127 GCA_009831015.1 Picea engelmannii | reverse complement strand
AGGGCATTGACTGAGGCACCTGTGCTGATCAGTCCTGACTATTCCAAAGAGTTCCTAATTTTCTCTTTTGCTTCTTTTGATACAGTAGCGGCGGTCTTGTTGCAGAAAAATAAGGAAGGGCGAGAGCAACCCATTGCCTTCTTCAACAGATCATTAAGAGATGCAGAGATCAGGTATGAAATCATGGAGAAACAGGCCTATGCCTTAGTGAAATCTCTCAAATCTTTCAGAGTCTATGTCCTACACTCGAGGGTAACCACATACATTCCTTCGACTTCTGTGAAGGACATCCTTATACAGCCTGATATAGATGGGAGAAGAGGCAAATGGATCGCTAGAATCCTGGAATTTGACTTGGAGATAAAGCCCACCAAGTTGGTTAAGGGGCAAGGTTTAGCCAAGCTACTAGCTAAATCCAATTATGAAGCCTTAGGCGTTAGTTTCATCAATACCTGCTCACGAATTCAACAAGTTGAGTTTCCCAGTCAACGCTCTCAGGAAGGCGTATTGTTGGCAGAGTGTGCCTGGTATCGTGACATTTTGTACTTTCTGTGGGAGTTGAAGCCCCCAGATGGAATGTGTAAAAGTAAGGCAAGATCTTTGAAGCTCAAGGCAGTCAGATATTGCCTCATTGGGCAAGTTTTATACTGGAGAGACCCTCTAGGAGTGCTGCTGAGATGTCTGAACCCACCAGAAGCCCAGAAAGTTATGTTTGATTTCCACAGAGGCCTTTGTGGGGGGCATCATTTCTGGAAGACCACAGCTCAAAAAATCCTCAGGGCTGGGTATTACTGGCCTACTTTATTCGTTGATGTCAGCAGAGAAATCAGGGCCTACATCAAATGCCAAAAGTTCTCAGGAAAACAACAGCTTGGGCCACCACCACTGAAGCCTGTGATAGCTTTAGCACCTTTTCAACAGTGGGGGCTAGACTTTATTGGGGAAATTCATCCTCCCTCAAGTGGCTAGCACAGATGGATCCTGACTGCAACCGATTATTTCACCAAGTGGATAGAAGCTGTCCCTACCAGAAGTACATCCCACAAAGTAGTTATCAGCTTCCTGGAGGATATCATAGCCAGATTTGGTTGTCCCAGCAGGATCGTAACTGATAATGCTGCTTCTTTCAAATCTAAGCCTCTCATTAAGTTCTATGAGTAGGTCCAAATCTCGCTAATTCACTCCACCCCCTACTATACCCAGGGAAATGGTTTAGCCGAGTCCTCCAACAAGGGCCTGATAAGGGTCATCAAAAAACTATTGGAGGACAACAAAAACGCTTGGGAGTCGAAGTTGAAATTTTCTTTATGGGCTGATCGAGTGACAACGAAGAAATCCCTGGGCACCTCGCCTTTTCAGCTGGTTTACAGAGCAGAGGCGGTTTTTCCCACTCAGCTTGCCTTACCTGTGGCGAAGTTCTTTCAAGATTATGAAGGAGAGCCGGATCATATGATCAGAAGGATTCATCAGATAGTAGAAGTACAATAGATCAGGGAACAGGTGAGGGACACCACTCATAGTCATCAGCAAAAGGTCAAACATGCTTTTGACAGGAAGGCCAGGAAGAAGGAGTTCGAGATCGGGGATTTGGTACTTAAGTGGGATGCACCCAGACAGGATAAGGGCAAACATAGCAATTTTGATGCCCTCTGGATCGACCCCTTTAGAATCTCTGAGGTCTTCTCAAACAACACGTACCAGTTGCACGATCTGGAGGGTGAAGAGGTTTTCAACAACCCAGTAAATGGGCATTTTATAAAGAAGTGTTTTGTTTGAGCCTTAAACGGCTCCTTTGTTTGTAAATATTATCCTTTAGTTATTTATTCATTTTATGTTTGTATATTTTCGGCTTAGTAAAAGACTCCATAGCCCAATAGCAAGGCACTGAAACTGCAGAATGAGTTCTTAGAGCATCACAGGGACAAATCTATCCCCCATGGAGCCTAATGTTAGCAACATTATTTGTCTTGGGGCTCAAATACACCCAGGTCTGCAGGTTACGCGGGAAGTGCCCCAGCACAAAGCGGGAGAATCTCTTTTCCGATCACAAGTCAAGCGAGCGGGTGAAGTGTTGGCTGTCAGCCGTCGAGATTCAACTGCAAAGCGAATCAATGGTCATCGGGATATCGGGGCTGTCGAGTTGTCCAGGATTTAGCACGAAGTGTAGCGCCAATAGTTCAAGGCAAATCTGGGTCGTCCGATCCAGTTGAGACAGGTGGCAGTCAGTCGACATTCCGAGGATCGACGTTTCAGGAGACAAGGAGCCTCCCATTCTTTACAGCTGAAATCGTCGATCAACGAAGCGCCGAAATCACCTTTGGAGCCAAGCCCACGGTCCTAGCACCAGGTCACATCAAGTGAGCCTGTGAATGGGGGTATCCCCCTTTATAATAACGAATGTTACCTGGGCCGTTCATCTGAAGGACGCGCGGCACACATCCATGTCACGTCGGCATTCGGGAGTTCGAGGGGTAAGCGCTACCCGTCATTTCACCTCTCGAAACCTCGAATCCCGAAACACCGAAAGCGCCCAGAATTAGGCTCATGGTTTTGGTGCCTGATCAAAAAGGAGTAGACCTAAAGGAGGGGCGCTAATGTTATCATTCGACGAGACGGGCCCCAAAGTGCTGAGAGTGATCTCAGACGTTCATCCGGGATGAACACGTGGTGCACGATTGGGTCCTCCCGGCCTTTCGCTCATCACGATTTCATAGCAGGAAGACTTGCTCCTTCCTATCCACGAACTCTGAAGTGTTGAAAGCGCCCAAAGGTGGGCCCACAATATCGAGGAGCAGTCTCAGCCGTCCATCTAAAGGGGACACCTGGTGCATGATTAGGCTCCCCGCCTTCTCGCCCATTGCGATTTCGAAGCACAAGAAGCAGCTCCATCATATCCCCGATGCGCGAAGTGACGAGAGCATGCAGGACCTGGGGTCCGCAGCAGCGTCGGGTGAATTTAGGACCGTCATATTTGAAGGACGCGTGGAGCCAGATTAAGCCGTCTCGGCGTTTCGCTCATCGCGATTCCAAGAAGCATGGATCAGCCCCTTCATATCCGCGAACACCGAAAACACCTTTGGGAGTAAGCACAGGGTCATAGCCCGTGGTCACTTGGGAGACAAAGAGTGTTGTGCAAGAGGGGCCAAAGGAAACGAGTTCAGTTACAGAGGAGATCATCGCGACCTCCAAGTGCCATCGGATCCGATCTCAATCCTGTGTCTCGCTTGGAGTAAATGAAGGCATGAACGGGTGGTTGAAACCTCCCTTCATTCATTAAGTGTGAGATATGGAGGGTCTGGCAAGCGATCTGCTCGAAGGGGTCCTATGTACTGTTTTTTCCAAAGAAGCCATGCTGAAGTCTTCGAAGAAACAGAGAAGTCTGCACACGCTAGCTCGACACTTAATGGCTCATCTACCCTCCTTACAGGAGCCATGCCAAGTAAGGTAGCGTGTGAAGAAGGATTTCAGTACGAATTTGAATGAAAAGACATCGAGCCATGGGTGACTGGGCACGCCTCTATTAGACGAATTATCTTGAGTATATAGGCTCAATTTTTGTATTTTTGTAGGTATCGATGGTAGAGAGAGGCTCCCGATGGTAATGTTTTAACAAATGCTCTAGTTTTCTGGTTATGCATCTGTATGTAAGATTTCTTGTTTTATGAAGGACAATTTCCCTGTTTCATATAGTTTTCATCTCATACTGAGGGAGTTCATGATTGACTAATTCACATGAATTATTGCAGTTGCATTATGATAAAGGTTTTATTGTGACACTATTGTATTCCCTGGTTTTCTGCATTTGAATGTAAGATGATCTCGCGTTTAAATGCATTCTCCTACAGTCTACTAGAAACCTGATGTTGACAACAGAACTTTGCATCTCTTTGATACAAGTCTCCCCCCCCTACTCACCCTTACTACAACTCACTGTCTGAAGTATGTCCAAGACCTCACCTACCCATGCATACCGGGCCTAGTTTCGGAGTCGAAACAATATCGTCCGAGTTTACTTCCATTCGATCACATCTTCCATACACAAACCGTAACATAAATTGATGGGCGTCAGGCTCTGCTCCTGCAAGCAATCCAGGAGTGACTTCTTTCGCCAACACTCTCAACCATGATAGAATGCAACTCTCTTGAAGCCTCAAATCCATTGAAAAGTAAGTATTATGGCACAAAATACTACAAATTCACACAATTTTGATGATCAACAAATGATCAAACAACAATACTTGGGCATGGAATCAATCCTTCTTGAATCTTGAAACATTGACAATATAGAGGTTTCCCAATGGTCTTTTATCTAAAAGCCTAATGGATATAGAATCAGAGACTAGAGGTGGCCATATGAGAAAATTAAAGATTGAGTGACAAATTGGTGTTATAGATGGATATCTCAAGGAGGAAGGTTAAGGTTAACCCTAGTTAAATCAATTATTAAATGAGTTCCATTGTACTTGTTGTCCTTAAAACACATCCAATAGAGTGCGCTAGAAAAAAATAGGAAAAAATGTTTTAGTTTCCTATGGATATGGAAAGAGAGAAGGAAGACATTCCTTTAGTCAAATCAAAGAAAATACTTGAACTTAAGAAGGAAGGAGATTGGGGCCTTAGCAACATTCATTGGTTTGGATGGGCACTATAGCTAAAAGCTTGTGGATGATGATAAATAGCAAAGGTCTATGCGGTAAGGTAATGAAAGTTAAGTGCATACCCTAGGGTCTGTAGAGAATTGGATCATGAAAGAAAAAAAGGAAATTGGAAGGGCATCCATGGTATGGAAGGAATTAGTCAAAACCTTTCCATTGGTAGGTAAATGCATGGTTTGGAAGATTGGCAAAGGAAGTAAAGTAAAAATAAGGAAGACCCCTTGTTCGACTATTCAAATAATTATATGTAATGATCCCAAGCCAATTTTTTTGCTTGAAACCACTAACTATCACTGATGTGTTTATTGATTATTTGATGTGCAGGTGGCTATTGGTGTTTCAGCCTCAGGGTTTGTTTCAATTATTCCGACGAGGTTCATATAAGATTTACTCAATACATGCGAGATCACAACAAAACTCAATATATGGAAAACACAAGCATATATTTGACCTTTATTATGAAAAAGCATGAACCTGATACAATGTAGACCAGATCTGGAATAGTCCTTAGATGGCTCCAATAGCTAAATGATATGAGCTGCTACAAAATGCCCCCGATAATACAAAATAAGCCTTCAAAGGATGAATACAATGTGAAGACCCAAGGTTCCAACAACAAGTGAACGTCCAACCCCCCTGGGCTGCTGGTACGTCCTACTGGATGATAAGGGACCAATATTTCGGCCCAGCTGAAGGAGATGCCCAAAACGTGCCAAACTCCACCAAAATGTAGATCAGGACCAGGGAAACCCCTCCTGGAAGTCTGAAGCTCAAATACTCAATCCTCCTCCTCCAATGGTTGAAACCCTAATGTAATATGTGCCCTCCTGAAGCCCTGAATAGCTCAATAATTCGTCCTCAATGAAGGACACCTCCAAAACCTCTGAAACTCTCTAGGATGATAGATCAGGCTGTGCTAACCCTTTCGGAGAATTTTTAGGTCTAGATTCTAGGTAGAACTCCTTAGATCTGAGAAATACTAAATCACAAGATGTCCTCCTTGCCTCAAGGCTGTCCCAATCTGTAACTAAAGATCTGCTGGTGATAACTCCTCAAGAAAACCTCCAAAATGTTGGTCAAGGACCTGCAAATAGAACCCAAGTGTTGGAATACCCCCAAGCTCTCCTGATTGGTTGGATCAAACTCTTCTTCAAGATATGGTGCACCCCTGCTGGAAATCCTTGAACAATACGACTCTGCTACTCTCCTGAATTCATAGGTGGATCTGTGATGAATGTAGAATGGTGTGGGTGGACTATTTCATCCTTGAGACCAAGATTGGAACAAGGTGTGTGGATCTTTCACCATTGAGTTGTTCACAAGGGTTTGTAACAACAAAATCCTCAAACTATATGCTCAAGAGAAATAACAAGCAATTACCAAAATCTAGAATGCCCAAGAGATGCGCTCTAGACTTCTCTTTATACTTTTTATTCTATTTTTCTATTGAGTTACATTAACTCCTAGAGTTAACCATAACTCAACCTCCAACTCTTCTATTTCTCCATTGAGTTATCTTTTAATTCTTTTTTTCACCTTTTTGTCATGTCAACTTAAGAATATAATCTTAGTTTGGTTGACCCTTCCCCTCAGTGTGAAACTATGGCTTAGTGGGGACACCTAGACCACTAAGTCTTCCAAACCTCTTCATCAAGAGGTGGGGGACATTACAGTCTCCCCTGCTTGAAATTGCTTGTCCTCAAGCAATTCCAAACCTGTCTCCTGTACCATCTAATCATTCTCCCATGTGGCATCCTCAATGGGTAAATCTTTCCACCTGATCAAATACTCCTTGATGCTTCTCTTTCGGAGCCTTTTCTCTCGAACCTCTAGTATCTCTTTCGGAATCAAAATAAGCTTTCCTTATTCATCCATGGGAGGTAGTGTCTCAATGGGCATTATTTGTTGGCTGATGTCTTTCTTCGGGGAGGATACATGGAAGACGTTGTGTATTCGACTTCCCTGTGGAAGCTCTAGCTCATAAGCTACGACCCCTATCCTTCCGCTGATCCTGTAAGGCCCAAAGAAGCACGGTTGTAGCTTTTCTGCTCCGCTTCTTTTTATAGAAGCCTACCTATAGGGTTGGAGTCTTAAATAGACTAAGTCAACAAACTGAAAAGTACACTCCATTATGTGCTTGTCTGCTTAGACCTTCTGCTGGTTTTGTGCTCTTTGTAGATGATCCTTCAACTCACGGAGGATGTCTTAGCTCTGTTGTACCCAATCCTGTACCATTGGTGCCCTGCTGTCCCCAAAGGAAATCTCCACAAAGGAGATTGGATCATAGTTGTATAAGGCTCTGAATGGTGTCATGCCTGTGGATACATGATCGGTGGTGTTGTAGCAGTATTCTCCCAAGTGCAACCACCTAACCCACTTTTTCTGTTGTTCTGCTACGTAATTCTTGAGGTAGCTTTCCACCCATTTGTTGACTATTTCGGTCTGACCATCCGTCTGAGGGTGATAGCTGGTACTGGGGGTCAATTCCATGCCAACTAATCTGAACAACTCCTACCACAACGTACTCATGAACCTGCTATCCTTGTCACTGATAATGGTCTTTGGTAGGCCGTGCAACCTGAAGACCTATCTGAAAAATAGTTCGGCCACCTGTGTTGCACTGAAGTCTGTGGCTATGGAGAAGAAGTGTGAAAACTTCGTCAACCTGTCCACTACTACGAAAATGCAGTCCTTCCCTTGTGCTCTGGGCAAGTCGGTGATGAAATCCATGGATATGCTTTCCCACTTGTGCTTCGGAATGGGAAAGGGTTGCAGCAATCCTGTTGGGTGAGTGTGCCCATCCTTGTTCTCTTGGCATGTAGTGCACTCTTTGACATGATTAATCACATCTTCCTTGAGGCCCTTCCATGAGAACCTCTCTCTCACATGTCTATACATCTTACTAATCCCTTGGTTCCCTGCCACTGGTGAGTTATGGCATGCATGTAATACCTTGGCTTTGAAAGCCGATCCAGGAACCAAGAAAATTCGTCCCTTGTAGTAGATGAGGTCCTTCACGACCCTAAAGTTATCATCCTGCATATGTCCATCCAATAGCTGCGAACTGATCCTTTTCATATTCCACCACCAAGTGGTCCTTCCAGTCAACTGACATACTTGTCATGGAGAAAATGGATGGCCTCCTAGATAATGCATCTGCCACTACGTTGTTCTTCCCTTTGACGAATTCAATGTCAAAGTCCTAGGCTTGTATTTTGCTTACCCATTTTTGTTGCCTTTCATTCAAATCCTTCTGCTCCAATAGGTATTTAAGACTATTATGATATGATTTGACCACAAACCATGCACCTACCAAATATTGCCGAAATTTGGCTAGTGCATGCATGATAGCCAACATTTCTTTGTCATAAATGTTGTAAAGCAGTTCAGGGCCCCTGTGTTTCCGTCTTTCATAGGCAAGAGGGTGCCTATTCTGCATCATTACGACCCATATACCTTCCCCTGAGGCATCACACTCCAAGGTGAAAGGCAGGCCGAAATCTGGAAGAGCCAGAACTGGGCATGTGCTCATTACCTTTTTCATTTTCTCCATCATAGCTTGAGCTTCTTCACTCCATTTGAAGGCCCCCTTTTTAGTTAAATTGGTCAAGGGTGCACATAGTTGAGAAAATCCCTTGACAAATTTCATGTAGTACGTGCATATGCCTAGGAATCCCCTTAAATCTGTGAGTGTCTTAGGAGTAGGCCACTCCATAATGGTTGTTATTTTCTCCTAATTTACCTGTACCACCTTTTCTCCTATGATGTGTCCCAAGTAGAGTACCTCTATCATCCCAAACTCACACTTGGATTCCTTAGCATACAATCAATGTTCCTCCATGATTGATAGGATTTGGTCCACATGCTGAAGGTGTTCCTCCCACGTCTTGTTGTAAATGAGCAAGTCATCAAAGAATACTAGCAAGTGTTTCCTCAGTTGTTTGTTGAACACATGATTCATGCAAGACTGAAACGTGGTTGGGGCATTGGTTAACTCGAAGGGCATTACCAAGAACTCATAATGGTCGTAGTGACACCTGAAAGTTGTTTTTAAGATATCCTCCTCCCTCCTCTTGATTTGATGGTAGCTCGAACGAAGGTCAATCTTTGTGAAGTAGACAACTCCATGCAGTTCATCAAGCAACTCATCAATCCTGGGTATAGGGTACTTGTTTTTTATTGTCTTTTTATTCAAGGCCCGGAAGTCAATGCACATCCACATCATCCCATCCTTCTTCTTGAACAAGACTACTGAAGAAGCAAAAGGGCTAGAGCTTGGCCTGATGTGTCCCATGTCTAGAAGCTTTCTGATGGCCTTCTCTATCTCATCTTTATACTTCCTTGGATGCCTATATGGTGTGGTGATGACTAGTTTAGCCCCTGCCTCTAGTTCAATGATGTGTTCAAACCCCCTATCTGGTGGCACACCTGGAGGAATTGGCCCAAACACCTTGTGGTGTCTGTCAAGGATCTCTTTGATCTCTGGGGTGTAGTGCACCTTACCCTTCTCATCCACACGTGCCAAAATCCTACATTCATTTGCATACACAATTTCCTCTCTCCTGAAGATAGATTCCATCCTTTTGGCCGTAACCACCCTAGCAGAGTTACCTGTCATGCCTCTGAGCACTAACTTTTGTCCTCCCTCCTCTACAAAAGACATCTCCATGGTATTGTAATTGGTGGTGATAGGTCCTAATGTGCTGAGCCACTATACTCCTTGGATGATGTTAGTGTCTGGAAGGTCCATCGCATAGACATCTTGTATTAGCTCATGCCTTCCCAAGGTGAGCTTCATACCTGGAATGTACCTGTCACAAGGCATAGTGCTACCACCTTCCACTTCTACCTTGAACCCTTCAAATTCTACTATAGGTATATGTATCCTCTTCAACAATGTTGCGTCAATGAATTTGTGAGAGGCTCCCCCATCAATCAATATAGACACTCTCTGTCCTTGCAAGACCCCACTCATCCTGAAGGTGTTGAATTTGGGCACCCCACTGATAGATGCCAAGGTGGCCTTCCCCCCAGCCATACTGTCATGTTCTAGAATCTCTTCTTCTGCTGCCTCTGTGGTTTCGGCCTCTATGTTCTGTATTTGACCATAATCTTCCTCCTCCTCATTGTTTGAAGTCACCTCTATGTAGTGTACCTGGCCACATCCCATGCACTTGTGTGATGGGTTCCATGGTTCTTTGCATGTGAAGCAGAGTTGCTTCCTTCTCAGTTCCCTCCTGGTGTTGTCATCTATTCTTCCACAACCCCTGTCAAACCCCCTTGGGTCACATCCTCCTAGGTTCACAGGAGGTCTTTAATCTCTTCCTCCGGTGTTAAGAGGTGGTCTAGGGACAAATTTTGGTTTGGCAGCTGGTCTTAGGTCCCTCGTCCTCCAAATGGAATCCTGTAGATTGGTGGGATTGAAATCCTTCACCCAACCCTTCAAGGGTTCCACAAACCCTTCAGTAAACAACATCATAAGTCTGGTTGATGATATGTCTTGCACCATGACAGCTAGCCTCTGAAATTATTCAATGTATACCTCTGGTGCACCTATTTTTCTGAGTTATGTGAGCTCCCTGAAATGAAACTTTGGATCCCCCTGATCAAAAAGGTCAACGAGCCTCTGAGTGAAGTATGTGTATTCCATGATCTGACTGTGGCCTAGTGTGTTCAATCCATGCTACCACCAATCATGAGATTTTCCATCCAAGTACATGGTGGCAAACTTGATGGCTTCCATCTCTCTCATGGGGTTAAGCTATAGATAAGTATCCAGCTTTTGTACCCACGCCTGTGCTGTCATCTTGGCTGTGCCATCAAAGTATGGTATCTCTATCTTTCCCATCCTTCATTCCAACTCATAATTGCTCCCGTGGTTCGGCCTACGTTTATTTCTAAACTTAAGCTAGCAGTATTGCTCCAAGGACATCTTCCTCCGAATGCCCAAGTCTAGCTCACGGTACTCCTTGGTACACTAAACCATCTGCTCCAGAAATTCATCCACTTGTTCCTGCTATGCCTGTCCATCTGTGAACGTGGGTAAGTATGGTCTAGGAGTAGCCCTGCTACCCATTTTTCCCTGTGGGGTGCATCCTTCATGGCTCCCTTCAGACTAATGATAGGGAATCTGCTTAGGGTTATATCTGGGAGCCTTTTCTGGATTGTACCTGTTTCCACCCTGTGAACCACCAGTCTCTCTGTTTTCATATATCTCTAGACCTTTCCCCTTATGAGTTATTTGTAGCAATAGATCAGCTATCCTAGTCTAGTTCTCGTCCACCTTGCTTAAGTTATCATCTACCTTTTTCAAGGTCTCAGTAATTTCGGCTTGTCCTCTGCAGGTTATGTCATAGTTCTTCTGTAGGTGGATGACCAATTTAATTTCTGTTTGATTTATGTATTTATTGAATTCTCTTGCCAAGTAGGTCAAGCCCTGGGGTTCACCTTCATCACCTGAACCCTCCATTTCGACCTCTGTTTCACTTCCCTGTTTCTTATTTCTGCCCATGTAAATACCACTGTACTTATGCATACACTAATCCTCACAGGTTGAGAGGATCAGAGCTCTGATACCATTGTAATGATCCCAAGCCAATTTTTTTGCTTGAAACCACTAACTGTCACTGATGTGTTTATTGATTATTTGATGTGCAAGTGGCTATTGATGTTTCGGCCTTAGGGTTTGTTTCAGTTATTCCGACGAGGTTCATATAAGATTTACTCAATACATGCAAGATCACAACAATACCCAATATATGGAAAAAACAAGCATAGATCTAACCTTTATTATGAAAACGCATGAACCTGATACAATGTAGAGCAGATCTGGAATAGTCCTTAGATGGATCCAATAGATAAATTATATGAGCTACTACAAAATGATCCTGATAATACAAAATAAGCCTCCAAAGGATGAATACAATGTGAAGACCCAAGGTTCCAACAACAAGTAAATGTCCAACCCCCTTGGGCTGCCGGTGCGTCCTGCTGGATGATAAGGGACCAATATTTCAGCCCAGCTGAAGGAGATGCTCAAAACGTGCCAAACTCCACCAAAATGTAGATCGGGACCAGGGAAACCCCTCCCGGAAGTCTGAAGCTCAAATACTCAATCCTCCTCCTCCAATGGCTGAAACCCTAATGCAATTTGCGCTCTCCTAAAGCCCTGAAAAGATCAATAATTCGTCCTCAATGAAGGACACCTCCAAAACCTCTGAAACTCTCTAGGATGATAGATCGGGTTGTGCTAACCCTTTCGGAGAAGTTTCAGGTCCAAATTCTAGGTAGAACTCCCTAGATCTGAGAAATATTGAATCACAAGATGTCCTCCTTGCCGCAAGGCCATCCCAATATGTAACTGAAGACCTGATGGTGATAAATCCTCAAGAAAACCTCCAAAATGTTGGTCAAGGACCTGCAAATAGAACCCAAGTGCCTAAATACCCCCAAGCTCTCCTGATTGGCTGGATCGAACTCTTCTTCAAGATATGGTGCGCCCCTGTTGGAAATCCCTAAACAGTACGGCCCTGCTACTCTCCTGAATTGATAGGTGGATTTGTGATGAATGTAGAATGGTGTGGGTGGAGTATTTCATCCCCGAGACCAAGCTTGGAACAAGGTGAGTGGATATTTCACCATTGAGTTGTTCACAAGGGTTTGTAACAACAAAACCCTCAAACTGTATGCTCAAGAGTAATAATAAGCAATTACCAAAATCCAAAATGCCCAAGAGATGCGCTCTAGCCTTCTCTTTATACTTTTTCTTCTATTTTCCTATTGAGTTACATTAACTCCTAGAGTTAACCCTAACTCAACCTCCAACTCTTCTATTTTTTCATTGAGTTATCTTTTAATTCTTTTTTTCACCTTTTTGTGAAGTCAACTTAAGAATATAACCTTAGTTTGGTTGACCCTTCCCCTCAGTGTGAGACTATGGCCTAGTTGGGACACCTAGACCACTAAATCTTCCAAACCTCTTCATCAAGAGGTGGGGGACATTAAATTATAGGTTATCATATTCTATTAGTAGGTAAAGCATGGTTTGGAAGATTGGCAAAAGAAGTACAGTAAAAATAAAGAAGATCCCTTGTTAGAATATTCAAATAATTATAGGTTATCAGATTTTATAAAAACGGTTCTCTATTCCCTAGAAATTTATAGTCTAGTAGATGCAACAGAATAAGGCTCTATACTATGAAACCAAGAAAGAAAATCCAATTCACATCTAGTCCTTCAGAGGGATTTAGCAAAAGTGGATTTACAATTTATTGTCATTCTCAAACATAGTGTTGTAAAACTAAAATATGAGGAGGATGAGATAATATGGTCCAAGAATAAAGATTCAAGGATGTACATAACTAAATTGGGTCATGTAGAAAAGGTATTTGAGAGTGCGGAAGTTGAAATGAAATATAATCTAAAAGTTAGGTTGTCCCCTAAAAACTAGAATATTTTTATGGCTTGCACTAGCCAACAAAGTGTTGACTTGGCATAATTGTAGAAAAAGGTCTTGGGAAAGTCTAGTGAGACATGTTTGCTTTGTAAAATCAATGAGAAATCACTGGACCATCTTTTAGTGCACTACCAATTCACAAGAAGTGTGGGGGGAGTCTCTAAAACCGATTAATGCTAGGGGGGATGGCAAGGATAATCCATCTCTAACCACTTCAAAAATTAGTATTTGGATGGAGTAGTTTTGGACCACAAGGTTGTAATATAATTAGGGAGAATATGGGGTTCCTAGGGTGGTACCCAAGGGCGATAATGACTAATGTGTCCATAATCATGGAATATGACCACTTGGTAATTAGAAAAAATAATATAATAACGAGGGGTAGTTAACATAGACCTTGTTACCTCCCCAACTCACACTTAATGATAAAATCCCTAATCCACAAGGTGCAACCTGAGAGGGAACTACTAAGAAAATTACTTCAATCACCTAACCAATCTGTTTCTCACTTTAGGTTGGATCTTCTCCAACTCAAAGGGGGGTATCCCTATGTATTGATATTTAAAGCTATAATAATGAAGCTCAAAGGTGATGTGAGGAGATAGCTCTAGCAAAAAAAAAAAATTGTAGTATAATGCAGTAAAAATGGTGATGGAAGGAGCAAGAGATTAGTGTCAATCTGAACAAGGGAAAATGGAGACAAGAGAAAGGTCAATTCATAAATAATTAAGGGTTGCATAAATTTATAAATCGAACATAAAAACAAGAAAAAAAATGTTAAACATTTTCTTGTTTTCCAACTTATTTGATATTTGACATTGAAAACAAAAAGTGTAAATAAGCATCTTGAAGTTTTGGCCTAGGTTTCTTTTTTTTAAGCATTACCACATGAAGGAGACTCTATGTGGCCCTTTGGTTGTGGGCCTCCTTTGTATAACATTACAAACAGATCCGTGACTCTGCTTAAGTGTGGCCTTATGTACCTACGCACAAGCTCTCCACTATGGGCACTCATTCCAACTGTCACATCCGATATTGTGTAGATTGAACCTACAAATCCTAGATATGAGATTTCCAATCCAAGCATCACTTGGGCCTCCTCTTTAGAAAGTTATGACCTTATCTCCCATACGTGGATCCTACTTGGCATATTGCATAACTTGTAGGTATTTAAAACTTCCATCACAGTTTGCAATGCTAATATTGACTTCAATCTTCTAGTTAAATACTAAGTATTATAACCAACCAACTTATTTTTCTAAATTGTGAGAATGCTATTTGTAATTGTAAAATTTTAGATATCACTTGAAGGTCTACGTATACTATTCTCTAACCACTTGGAGTTGAAGATGTTTTCTTTAACACATACTTTTAATTCTTATATCTTTTCTTTACTTCCAAAGTTTCATAGAATCCCTATATCTATGTGTCAATAATTTATTTCACTACCTAATTTCCATTTAGGGTACAAATAACATTTTCCACCCGAAAAATGTATCATTTTAGCTTTTGTTTTGGTAACATTATCATAACTTTCCTAATAATTGGTTACAATATTATGTTTAGTAGTGGTATAAATGGTGATAGTTAAAGGTCATCACCATTGTGGTAATTAATAGTGATGGCTAGTGACCTTCATAAAAAAAAAATCACATTGCTTAGAAATGATGTTGGACTTTTAAGGATTGCCACTAAAAAAAAATTGAAATTCACTGGAGATGGCAATGGCCCTTTAAGGATCGTCGTGATTTTTTTTGAGTTGAATGAAAAGTCTGACAAACCCTCAAGGACTTTCACTAAACAATTTTGAAATTGAAAGGAAATGGTGACAATCCTAAGAAAATCATCACCAAAAGTGTTATTCTTCTTTTAAACTATGATGTTTACATGATGCATTAGTGACGATCGTTGATTGTCATTCTTTGTTATTTTTGCAACAACAATGGTGACATTTACTTACCATCACCATTGTTATTTTTGCAGCAACAATGGTGACATTCACTTACAATCACCATATACTATTATTGGTGAAAACCGTTGAGTACCATTGTATCTCATTTATTTTGGGTGATACTTATTTTGGTTGACGAAAGCCATTTTAACTACAACCAATGAGTTTATGTTGATATTTTTTACTCACCACCAAAGACTATTTTTATAATATGTAATGTTGCCATTGGCCTAGGAAGCATAAGGAGTGGTAGCCTAAATTGGTTCCCATAAGCTAAGTTGGAAAAATTACCCAGGGAACTCAACTTTTGCCTAGGAAATGAGGGACATGGGTCTTAGGCAAATGAAGTCACTTAAAAATTATAAAGTATGCAAGCATAATGTGACTTTAAAAAGAAAATTAAGAATAAAGTGACCAGGAAATAACTCAATGGAGAAATAAAAGAGGGGAAAGAGGGGGGCGCCCCTCATTCTTGCTTTTGCTCATTTGGAATTTATATTTTGGAGAGCTCTCGAGAAGAGAGTTTAGGGTTTTGGAAACCCTTGTTCATCCACTAGTTTCGGTGTTGCAACTATACACCCTAGCTAGTTGTGGTAAGGGACCATCTTCAGATTTCTTCACTGGGTTTCGAGAAGATTTATGCACACACAAATGATAGAGGCTTCATCTTAAGAAGGAACACAAGCTATTGTGGAAGATTGGCAGCATAACATTCCAGGTAGTTTATCTCTATGTGGGGGGGCGATTTCCTCCTATGTTTTTCTGAGCTGAAGACAAACTAAGTGATTCCTCTTATTGTTGGGCGATTTCTTACCTGTGTGGGGCGTACATATCATTTATGGGGTGCATATCTCACTACAAAAATAAGAAATACATGTGTTGGGGTTGTATCTCTTGTTTTGGGCGTGATCTATACAGGCTGGGAACATATCTCCTTCCAGAAGGTGGAAATACAAGTGTGGGGGTCATGTCTCCTTATTCTAGGCATGTTATAGTGATGTTGGGCGCATACCTTGGTGACAGGAAGGATTACATTGCCTAGGTATGAGTTATCAATGCAGGGGAAGTCTATTTGTACATGAGGAT
Organism: Picea engelmannii; assembly: GCA_009831015.1. Taxonomy (NCBI): domain Eukaryota; kingdom Viridiplantae; phylum Streptophyta; class Pinopsida; order Pinales; family Pinaceae; genus Picea; species Picea engelmannii. The sequence continues at coordinate 26,980 of ML820411.1, read as the reverse complement.
CGATATTCCTCCATTGTTGGCCGAGTTGAACAAGAGGAAGGCACTCTATTTGTTTTTGTCGTCATTTTTCAGTTCTGGTGAGATGAAATGTTGGGTCGATGTCATATAGAGGAGCTATATTTCAAGCATAGGGTGAATTTTTATGAGAAGACTGTGTGTTAATTTTTGGTGCTTGAAGTGACTATAAGAAGAACTAAGGTCAGATCTACCTTTTATGATTGCTTCTCCATGTAGTATTTCTACCTCTTAATCTAATTGAAATAAACTCTATTATATGCTCTATGTTTATGTTCATCCTTTCTTTCATATCTATAAAATTACACACTCTTTCAAAGGCTGCAAACTATTTATAAACTATTATATCAACAAACACATACAAACATTCCAAAAGAAAATTGTTTGACGAAATGTCAACAAAAAAAACTAAGTAAAATCCCAAAAACAATTGACTAGGAATCTTATAGTGGTATCAGAGCATGTTCCTTTGCAGCTGTGGGCTCTGAGGGGTATTTATAATCAGATTTATGAGACCATAAGATGAGAAGAACATTACCTACCGAAGACGTAGAGGAAGAACCCCAGATCCCCCTGGGTGGGAAGAAGAAGAAGTGGTTAGAGAAGAAAAGACAGGAGAGGCAACACCATCTATCACACCTAAGGGAAAAGAAACTATGGGGGAATAATATGATACCAGGATCAACAATTTGTTCAATGTTTTGAATGATATGGCCAAGGGTCAAAAGGCCATGATGGACCTTATGGGGAATCTAGATAAGAATTCTGTGGAGGGCCCAACGAAGTAGAATCAAAATGGTGATGGGGGTTCAAACAATGGAGAGGGTAGCCACTCACGCACTACCATGCAGAGCCACCCCCACTTGTACACAAAATCCCCCCGACCCAATATGCCTCAATTTTTGGGGAATGAGGCTGCAGGTCCATTGATGCAGGTTGATCAAGATGAGCCCTATAGGGAATATTTAGAGGAGTACAGGAGGCTAGGAGATGATTTCCACTCAGACATGTCCTTCACAGGGTTCTACAATATGAAGAGAATAAACCGACTGAGAGGACCCATGAGGGCCATGACACAAAATTTTGAGTTGCAACGTACCATTGGGAAAGTCACTATTCCCAACTTTGACGAGGGCTCTAAATGCTCAGTTAGATCATGGGTGCAGAAGATCGACACTTACTTCCAGCTGCACCATATGTCAAAGACATATGCCATTAAGTTGGCCACCTTGCACCTGGATGGCGAGGCCCATGCGTGGTGGTACCATGGGTTAATCACCTTGGGACATGTCGGGGTTACCTCTTACCCGGACTTCACATAGAGACTCGTCAAGATATTTGACAGGAAGGACCCTGAGATTCACTTCAGAGAGATGGATCAGTTCAAACAGACAGGTATTCGAGAGGCCTATATATCTGAGTTTCAAAGGGTTTTGTGATGGTGTCAGACATTTCAGAGGGTCGTTTGGTGATGTTGTTTGTTGAGGGGATAATGGAGCCTCTACGAGGATGGGTCAAGGCCTACAAGTGTACCTCTTTATAGGATGCAGTCAAGAGAGCTTGGGACATGCAGGATGCAGTACCTAAAAGTAAGTTTCCGCCCAAACCCACTTTTACCCCAAAGACTAAGGAAATCAAACCACCTCAGAGACATTGGGTCGACAAGCCCAAACTAGATGAAGAGACCAAGAGAGAATTGAGGAAAAAAAAATTGTGTTTCAGCTGTCAGGAGCCATGGGCACCAGGACACAAATGCATCAGGAAAGAGAATGGGCAAGGACCATTACATTGATTTATACTTTGACAATGACAGTGATGAGGATGAGGAGGTGGAGCAGGCACAGGATCAGGGACATCCAACATCAGGAGAGGAGTCTTCATAGGCTAGGGCTAAGGACCTAGTCATGGCCTCGATGTCAGGATTTCTGAGGTATCATACCTTCAAGGTTAGAGGTGTCCTACAGGGACACAAGGTGTCAATATTGATCGATGGGGGAGCATTCCATAACTTCATTGACGATAACATGGTTGAGAGGAGAGGAATTCCGACGAAGGAATTCGATGGGTTCATAATAGTCATACCAGAAGGCCACCAAATGAGTTGCACCAAGTGGATTCCCAAGCTCACAATAACCATGGGAAACTACTCAATGAAAGATGATTTCTTTATGGTGGACATACTAGAGGCCAATGTAGTGTTGGGCATTCAATGACTTTACTCTATTGGGCTATACCCTACTGATCATAGGACCATGGAGATGGAGTTCACAGGCTTGGATGGAAAGAAAGTGGTTCTACAAGCCATGCACCAGTATCCACCAAAGATTGTGTCGTCTCACAACATGGAGGCAATTGTGAGGCAAGGTGATATAGAGTGGGTTGTAGAGTGTTTTATTTCTGACAAAGAGCCACCTGACCATTTGCAATAGCTTCCAGAGGACTTACATGTATTACTCCAAAAACATCATAAAGTATTTAGTGACATTCCTCTTGGAATTCCACTTGATAGAGGTTTTGAGCATATCATAAAGCTAGAAGAGGGGGTCCAAGCAGTTATTGCAAACCCCTATCGACACCCTAAATTTTACAAGGACGAGATTGAAAAAACCATTAAAGAATTGTTGAAAATGGGCCACATCTACCCTAGTTCCAACCCATTTGCCTCTTTTGTTGTCTTAGTCAAGAAGAAGGACGGTACTCTGCGGATGTGTATTGACTACAGAGCTCTAAACAAGAAGATGATCAAGAATCAATACCCGATACCCATGATCGATGAATTAATGGATGAGATCAGGGGAGCCAAATTTTTCTCAAAGATTGATCTTCGATCAGGGTATCATTAGATCAAGGTACGAGAGCATGACATACCTAAAACAACCTTTAGATGCCACTATGGGCATTATGAGTTTTTGGTCATGCCATTTGGGCTAACTAACGCCCCTGCCACTTTCCAGTCGTGCATGAATCATGTGTTCAATAAGCAGCTGAGGAAGTTCTTATTGGTCTTCTTTTATGACATCCTCATATACAACAAAACATGGGAAGACCATCTATGACATCTGGATGAAGTACTTGGTATTATAGAAAGTTAGCAGTTGTATGCGAAGGAATCCAAGTGTAAATTTGGTATGACATAGATGATCTACTTGGGGCACGCGATTGGGATGAATGGGGTACAGGTGCACCAAGAAAAGATCAGGGCAATCATTGAGTGGAAAACTCCTAGGAATGTGACATAACTAAAAAGATTCCTTGGTCTTTGCACTTACTACAAGAAATTTTTTAAGGGATTCTCACAATTGACAGTGCCACTGACCGATCTCACCAAAAAGGGGGATTTTGTTTGGATAGAGGAGGCCCAGGAGACATTCGAGAAAATGAAGCAGGTGATGAGCTTATGCCCTGTTTTAGCACTCCCTGATTTCACTCAGCCCTTTGTCTTGGAGTGTGATGCTTTGGGAATTAGGATAAGATATGTATTGATGCAAAACAGTCACCCAATAGCGTTTGCGAGTTGCAAACTCCGAGTGTATGAGTGACATTACTCCATATATGACAAAGAGATGTTGGCCATAATGCATGCTTTGACCAAATTCTGACAGTACTTGGTGGGGAACAGGTTCAAGGTAAAGACCGATCATAATGGCTTGAGGTTTTTCATGGAGCAAAATGAGTTGAGCGAGCGGCAACAAAAATGGATCAGTAAAATCCAAGCCTATGATTTTGAAATTGAGTATGTGAAAGGAAAAAATAATGTGGTTGTTGACGCCTTGTCTAGGATACCCACACTCTCTCTCATGGAGATTTCAATGGAATGGAAGGCCCTTCTATTGGTAGACTACTCCCAAAACAGGTTTTCTTGTGAGATACTTGATGGCCAGGTCTCCAATGACAGGTACAGGGTTATTGACAACATCATATATTATAAGGATCAGATCTATTTAGTATTAGAATCTCAGTTGAAAGACAAAATTCTACATGCAGTGCATACTTCTCCTTTGGCAGGTCATCCAGGATACCTGAAGACTTATAGACAAATTCGAGAGAGGTTCACTTGGAAGGGTATCAAGACTGATGTATTGAAGTTTGTACGATAATTCCACATCTGTCAGCAAAACAAGGTGGAACATACCCATCAAGTAGGATTGCTCCAACCGCTACCCATTCCTGAACAAAAATGGGAAAGCATTTCGATGGATTTTATTACACGACTGTCTCTGGTTCAAGGGAAAGATTTGTATCTACGTGGTGGTTGAAAGACTTACTAAATTCTCCCATTTCTTCGCCATATTGTCCAAATACTCTACAGTGCAAGTAGAAGAATTGTTCTTCAGAGAGGTATTTCCGTTGCATGGACTGACCAAGACAATTGTTAGTGATCGAGACAACAGATTCATGGGGGGATTCTGGCAGGAGCTATTCAAACTTGTAGGGACAAAATTAACGCCTAGTACTAGCTATCACCCTCAGATGGATGGGAAAACCGAAATTGTGAACAAATGGCTCGAGGGGTATTTGAGAAATTATGTATTGGGGCAACAAAAGGTGTGGATAAAGTGGTTTCACTTGGGTGAGAATTTCTATAACACCACTTATCACATGTCGATCAGGATGACACCTTTCAAAGATTTGTATGGTTATGACGCCACCACCTTTGTGGACCGAGCATTTGGGGACAGTCGGGTGCCCAAAGCCAAAGATTGGATTCAGGAGAGTTAGGACATCTTGTGAACTCTCAAAGTGTTAAGAACCAAACAACAATATAACATAGAAAAACCTCAGGAAAAGTACTCAACGCCTTGAAAAAGAGATAATTTCAGATAATAAGCCTCTTCGAGGGGGCAACCTCCTTTTACCCCACTTAAATGTTCAAGTACAAGA
>ML820411.1:2213-17524 GCA_009831015.1 Picea engelmannii | reverse complement strand
TCCCACTCAATTTGGATACTCCAGCAAGAAGTTATGCTTGTTTTACCTAGAACACCTTCTTGAGACTAGTCAATGGGGCTAGTCAGATACCCTATCTTACACAGGGTGTATACACAAATTTAAGATGACCCAGAAGATGAAATGTTTTCCACAGATAAAATACTAATTTCTGTAAATTTTCTCTGGAGTTCAGGGTCTGAAACGTTACAGAAAAGTTTTTATAGAAAAAATTCTACAATGACTCATTTCAGGATGATTCTAGAACCCTATCTTGTACCGGATGTATCTCCGAAATTATAAGGCCTCAGGAGCTGAATTTTGAACACAACGTACCTTGATCTGTATTCTAAAAAAAATTTAAGCCGTTCCTCCTGAAACGTTGTAGAAAAAAAGTTATAGCGAAAATTCCACGGTGTCTCAAATGTAGCAGAGAAACCCCAAGACCTTGAGCTCTGAAACCATATGTTAATAACCAAACAACAATATAGCATAGAAAAACCTCAGGAAAAGTACTCAACGCCTTGAAAAAGAGATAATTTCAGATAATAAGCCTCTTCGAGGGGGAAACCTCCTTTTACCCCACTTAAATGTTCAAGTACAAGATGATTCAAAATGAAAATGTCTCCTTGGTATATATAGGAGACTAGGAGGTTTTAATGGCCTAAAGCCAACATAAATAAAATAACATTACTGATCTAAATCACAACTAATGGCCTAAATCCGACATAAATAAAATAACATTACTAATCTAATATGCCCCAATTAAGTGGTAATGAGCCAATATTAGGGCTTAACACAAAGATAACCTGCAAATGGCACAAATTCAGCAGAAGATGTATGCCGACAAGCATAGAGTGGAGTGCAGTTTCGAGGTGAGAGACTTGGTATACCTCTGCTTGCAGCCATACAGGAAATCATCTTTGAAAATGAAGGGGGCAGAGAAATTGAAGCCGTGATTCTATTGTCCCTATAGGATTTCAAGGTGAGTCGGGGAGGTGGCTTATGAGTTGGAGCTTCTAGAGGGGTGTAAGATGCACAATGTCTTTCAAGTTTCATGCCTCAAGAAGGCAGTGGGACAACATGTTGTCATCTCTACAAAGCTGCCACCATTGGATGAGGAGGGGCAGTTGATTCTAATTCTGGAGGAGGTGTTGGAGACCAGAGAGCGGAAATTAAGGAACAAGAGAATCAAAGAGTACCTGATCAAATGGAAAAATCTGCCAATCGAGGACGTTGCCTGGGAAGGAGAGCATATATTGCAACATCCTGGATTATAGTTGCTTGAGGACAAGAAATATCAGGTGAGGAGGACTATAATTTCCCCGTTGGTCTAGGAAGCATAAGGAGTGGTTTTGCTAGCCTAAATTGGTTCTTGTAGACTAAGTCGGAAAAGTTACCCAGGGAACTCAACTTTTTCCTAGGAAATGACTTTATAAAGTGAAAAAGGGAAAAAGGGGGACATGGGTCTTAGGCAAATGAAGTCACTTAAAAATTATAAAGTATGGAAGCACAATGTGAATTTAAAAAGAAAATTAAGAATAAAGTGAGGGGAATAACTCAATGGATAAATAAAAGAGGGGAAAGAGGGGGGAGCCCCTCATTCTTGCTTTTGCTCATTTGGAATTTAGATTTTGGAGAGCTCTTGAGAAGAGAGTTTAGGGTTTTGGAAACCCTTGTTCATCCAATAGTTTCGGTGTTGCAACTATACACCCTAGCTAGTTGCAGGAAGGGATGATCTTCAGATTTCTTCGCTAGGTTTCAAGAAGATTTATGTACACACAACAGATTGAGACTTCATCTCAAGAAGGGACACAAGCTATTGTTGAAGATTGGTAGCATAACATTCCAGGTATTTTATCTCTGTGCGGAGGGGTGATTTCCTCCTACGTTTTTCTAAGATGAAGACAGACTGAGTGATTCCTCTTATTGTTGGGCGATTTCTTACCTATGTGGGGCATACATATCAATTTTCGGGGGCACATATCTCACTACAGAAATAATAAATACATGTATTGGAGTCGTATCTCTTGTTTTGGGCGTGATCTATATAGATTGGGTGCATACCTCCTTGCAGAAGGTGGAAATACAAGTGTGGGGGTCGTGTCTCCTTATGCTGGGCATGATATAGTGATGTTGGGCGCATACCTTGGTGACAGGAAGCATTACATTGCCCAGTTTGAGTTATAAACGCACGAGAAGTCTATTTGTACATGAGGATAGATATTCCTCCATTGTTGGCCGAGTTGAACAAGAGGAAGGCGCTTTATTTGTTACTGTCATCATTTTTCAGTTTTGGTGAGATGAAATGTTGGGTCGATGTCATATAGAGGAGCTATATCTCAATCATAGGGCACATTTTTATGAAAAGACTGTGTATTAATTTCTGGTGGTTGAAGTGACTATAAGAAGGCAACATATCATCTAAAACTCAAGTCAGATCTACCTTTTATGATTGCTGCTCCATGTAGTATTGCTGCCTCTAAATCTAATTGAAATAAATTATGTTATATGGTCTATGTTTATGTTCATCCTTGCTGGTATATCTACAAAATTACACACTCTTTCAAAGGCTGCAGATTGTTTATAAACTCTTATATCAACAAACACATACAAACACTCCAAAAGTAAACTCTTTGATGAAATGTCAACACAACAAACTAAATAAAATTAAATTAAACTAGCACAACTGCTAACTCGTGGCTGAGAACGCCGAAAGGTATCGACTGAAAACCTGTGTCCCTAATATAAAACGTATGTGGTAATCCGTAATCCGTCTGTGGTAATATGAAACGTTTGGTTGCACGGTTTAATCCTACTTAATCATTTAAATGTGGCATTTACATATCCTTACAGTAATTTTTTAATGTGATTAGGTAAATGTTAAAAAGTAAACATGTTAACGGATGCCCTAATAAATGCAAGAAAGTTATGAATAATAAATCTGACCCATTAATTTTGGAGGACGACTAAGAATATGCCAGCATCTTCAATGCATAACCATCAGATTATACGCCTTTCGACGTAATTAAATGAAAATCTTGCATAATAATACTACTTCAATTTAATAAAACACTTTATTTGATCAATTTTATTATAATGATAATTTAATTTAATATAACCTTAATCATTTCTTAAGATTAATTTTGATTTTAAAGTATATATCATAGTTCTCGAATAATTCCTAAATATTAATGAACATGAAATGAAAAAAAATCCAACAATCTAAACAACTATCCAACATTGTGAAAGATGTGAAAAAACACACTAAGTCAAAATGTAATCATTATGTTGAAATTTTAATGTAAAAGATGATGAACATAGCCGTTAATTCAGAATGGCAGAAGAGAATGTTCAATCCGCCATAGGAACATGCATTGTATTTCACTAGTTACTAGAATTTACCTGTCAAATCCAACTAAAGACACCCTCTTGCTCTTGAGAGTGTCAAGATAAATTATACATTCTTACGTTGCAAGAATATGACTAAGATAATATGATGACACTAAAAGGAATAAAAGTCTCAACTATGATTCCAAGTGGGAAGTAAGTGGGAATTATGATTAACATAATATTATTACACTTAAAGATTGAAAACCTTAGCTAGAAAAGGTAGTTAAGGTTAAATTGAAATGTGAGTAATTTTTTTAGATTTATTTAATATTTTCTTTTACATAGTGAGAAAGTTTATCATAAATTAGTTATTAATGAGTGGTTAATTATCAATGATAATTATTATTGGTTGTTATTTCTGAATGTAGGGTGATTTATCATTGTTATTCAAAGAAAATTACACTATTTGAATAATTCACTAGTGTTTCATAAAAGGGTAGATTCTCACTTCTGCTAAATGATACATCTGGACGGTTAACTATTTCTTTAAGTTAGAAGAAGACAAACTCTTAACCAAACAAACATTGTTTTAGATCATATTCCAAGATCAATATTTGCTCAATTTATAAAAATCCATGAAATAAATTTCATTCACCTATGATCATTTTATCAACCAAAAAATATATTTATATATTAAATGAAAAGAAATGACAAAAAAAAATTCAACTCCTCAAATCTAAATTATTTGCATAACCACATTTGAGTGCAAAATTTGTAGATGTTTAAGATTAGGAATTTTGAGACAGATCATGGCATATCAGGTTAATTTTTTCTTCTTAAGTGTGTTAATTCTATCATATTTTTGCAAAGTTCACACATCTACTTAAATCACAGCAAGTACGCAGGAAAAGAGAATATAAGATACTAGAATTAAGACTCGAAATAAGGTGAGGATTTCAGCAGAGTAAACGCATGGATGTGTTCAAGATAAGGACAGGGAAGACAAGCACATGAATGCAAAGAGCGAGCCTGTAAGTGGAAAAATAGTCCTTATAGCTCAATGAACATGAACATGGGGGGCATCCGCCTTCTATATCTTCATTGCCAGTACTCATCGAATCGCCAGAAACGTTTTGTAAGAGGAGCAGCCAATGTTGTATGAAGTCCAGGTGGGTTTTTGTTATGAATGCGAAGGAGAGAGCAATAATGGTCGATAGGCAGGCAAGAGAAGAGAGATAGACATGAGGAGGAACCCACCAGATGCCATGTCCACAACCCTTCGGTCAAGAGCGAGAGTGAGAATGAGTTCTCAATAGAGACCCCAACACTGCAAGTTGGAATACAACATAAACACCCACCAGCACAGACATATCAGCTGAGCTCTTCAATTTCATCTGGCTGATCTGATTAATTGACAGACCAGAAAATGAATTTTTCATTTGCTCCAATGTCAGTTACATAAATTGAATACTACTCAAACGTAAACGTATGAATGAATTGAAGTGCTGAGCCCTTATTTTAAGGGAAGGCGGGATGGTAAAGTTATCGGATATTTCCATGAGATGTTACATTGGTTTCCTTTCCATGCATTGGTAAAGTAGAAGGCAGTATCACCCCACTTTCCTGACTGGATTTGTCCTTTTCCATTATCAATGTTCATCATCCATACGGTTTCTTCCACCATTGTACCTAAAACTCTTATGTTATTTGCTTGGGATACGGCGTGTGAGGGATAGCTGGTACAGGATCCGTTTCGATAGCATGGGATCCATTTACATGTTGGATCTTACGCAAATCTGCGGATCCAGCCTCAAGCCCCCTGGGAATCCGGTAATACAAATGAGAGTACCGATTTTTAAGGGTTGTTGTAGTAGTTTTTGGAAGAATGGTTTTGTTGGCATCAGAAGTCACTCCTCGATTGCAGCAGGAGTAAGCCTGAGGCCCATCAATTTATGTCACTATTTGTTGATAAAGGGTGATGAATGGAAGTAAACTCGGAACAATATTGTTCTAACACAAAAACTAGGCCAGGCATGCACAAGTAGATGAGGTCTTGGTTAAACTTCAGACAGTAAGTTGTAATAAGGGTGAGTAGGAGGAAGAATTCTGTGAGGAAATGTGAAGGGCTGTTGTAGGCATCGAGCTTCCAACAACCTGTAGAAGAAAACTTTGAACACAAGAACTTCTTATATTCAAAAGAAGAAACACTAAAAGAACATAACAACCTTATAATAAATCCTTCATCATAACACAGTCACGACGATTCATGTGAATCATTCAATCATGAACCCTTTTAGTATGAGATCAAAACCAGATGAAAAAGAGAACTGCCTTATATTGAACAAGAAAATTTCATATGCGGATACATAGCCAGGAAAACCAGTGCTTCATTAAAACATTACAGTCGGGAGCTCTGCTCTACCATCCATCCTTACAAAAATACAAAAACTGAGTATATATACTCAGAGCAATTCACCTCCTTAGCCCCAGAAGGATAGCTGAGCTACCTCATTTAAGGCTTTATGTGCACATGATCTTCCTTCAGACTGTACATGCAGCTTCTTATATGACACTGCTTCAGACGACACGGCTTCTGCAAGAAAACTATCCATCGGAGTACCATGAATTGACTGCTTCTGACCCTTCCCATGCCTTCCATTTATGGATTGAGCTGAGGTCTCAACCACCTGCTCAATATTCATTAACTGCTTCTTCCATGGAGGGTGGACGAGACTGAATACATAGAGAGTGACCACGTGTTAGTTTTCCAAAGCTTGGAGGCCAGCCTTCATTTCTTCAGGTTTCACTCTCAATGTAACCACAAGGCCATGCAACTGTCTTCAAGGAGGATTTTACATTTCGCGTTTCGGGTTTCGGTGATTCCCGATGCAGTGGAGGAGAGACCCTCTGTCTTTCAAAGTCCCGGTAGACAAAATGTCAAAATGACTCCTGGGGGGCTTTTACATTTCGCGTTTCAGGTTTCGGCGATTCCCGATGCAATGGAGGAGAGACCCTCTATCTTTCAAAGTCCCAGTAGCCGAAATGCCGAAATGGCTCCTGTGGGGCTTTTACATTTCACGTTTCGGGTTTCGGCGATTCCTGATGCAATGGAGGAGAGACCCCTTGTCTTTCAAAGTCTCGGTAGCTGGAATGCTGAAACGACTCCTGGGGGGCTTTTACATTTCGCATTTCAGGTTTCGACGATTCCCGATGCAGTGGAGGAGAGACCCCCTGTCTTTTGAAGTCCCAGTAGCCGAAATACTGACCGAGCCTGATCAGGTGCCATGTAGCCGAAATCGTGAATGATCATTTTGTGACTTTGGCCACAAGAGATGAGCCCATGCGCTAAACCTCGTGCAACTCCGCGACTCAAGCTTACCTGATGACCGTCGATCTGTTCCATCTATGGATCCTTGCTGTTGAAAACAAAATGCATGCTCGCTTGATTTTAAGCCTGAAATGGACTCCTTCTATGTGCTACGCTTGGCGCTCATGACTGCGGCCTTTGAATAAAACACATTTGATGGGTTTTTAAACCCCATTTCTACATGTTTACACCAAGGGCCTGAAACTGGAGAGAAACACTCCCTTGCAATAATTGGCGCTAACAATAGGCTCCATGCGGGATAGAGTTGTCCCTGCAATGCTCTAAGAACTCCTTCTGTAGTTCCAATTGCCTTCTATTGGGCTATGGAGTCATTTATTAAGCCGAAAATAAACAGAAAAACAATATGTACAAAAACTGAGGAGCCGTCTAAGGCTCAAACAAAACATTTCTTTAGGAAATGCCCATTTACGGGGCCATTAAAAACTTCTTCCCCCTCCAAATCATGCAACCTATATGTGTTATTTAAGAATACTTCAGAGATTTTCAAGGGCCCGATCCAGAGGGAATCAAACTTGATGTGTTTTCCCCTATTCTGCCTAGGTGCATCCCACTTAAGCACCAAATCTCCCAGCTCGAATTCTTCCTTCCTGACCTTCCTGTCAAAGGCCTGCTTGATATTATGTTGATGACTATGAGCTATGTCCATTACCTGCTCCCTGACTTGTTGCACTTCCACCACTTGATGAACTCTTCTGACCATATGGTCTAACTCTCTTTCATGATCTTGAAAGAATTTCGCTACAGGTAAAGCGAGTTCAGTGGGAAACACAACCTCCGTCCCATAAACAAGTTGAAAAGGTGAGGTGCCCAGGGACTTCTTTATTGTTACTCGATCGGCCCATAGAGCGAATTTGAGCTTTGAATCCCAGGCCCTATTATTGTCTTCCAATAATCTTTTAATGAGTTTGATTAGACTTTTATTGGAATATTCTGCCAGTCCATTTCCTTGAGGATAATAGGGAGTGGAGTGGATTAGTGAAATCTCAAACTGCTCACAGAACTTAACCAGAGGCTCAGACTTGAAAGAAGTAGCATTATCAGTGACAATTCTGCGGGGACAGCCAAATTTGGTTATGATATCCTCCAAGAAGCTGATAATTACCTTGTGTGAAGCACTCCTGGTGGGGGCGGCTTTTATCCACTTGGTGAAATAGTCTGTTGCAGTCAGGATCCATCTGTGCTAGCCACTTGAAGGAGGATGAATTTCTCCAATGAAGTCCAACCCCCATTGTTGAAAGGGTGTTGAAGCTATTACAGGCTTTAGTGGCAGAGATTTGAGCTGTTGTTTTCCGGAGAACCTTTGGCATTTGATGCAAGCTCTGACTTCTCTACAAACATCAGTGAATAAGGTGGGCCAATAGTACCCATCCCTGAGAATTTTGTGAGTTGTGGTCTTCCAGAAATGATGCCCTCCACAAAGGCCGCTATGGAAATCAAACATAATTTTTTGGGCCTCCTATGGGTTTAGACACCTCAGAAAAACCCCTAGAGGATCTCTCCCATACAAGACTTGGTCAATAAGGCAATATCTGACCGCCTTGAGCTTTAAATCTCTTGCCTTGCTTTTTCCCATTCCATCAGGAGGCTTCAACTCTTGCAGAAAGTACAAAATGTCTCTGTACCAAGTGCATTCTGCCAGTGATAAGCCACCCTGAGAACTTTTGCTGGATGACTCAGCTTGTTGATTTCCTGAGCAAGCATTGATGAAGCTAACCCCCAAGGCCTTGCTATTGGATTCAGCCAGCAGCTTGGCTAAACCCTTCCCTGTAACCAACTTGGTGGGCTTTATCTCCAGGTCAAACTCAAGGATCTTAGCAATCCATTTACCTCTTCTCCCATGTATGTCAGGTTATATAAGGATGTCTTTCACAGAGGCTGAAGGAACATATGCAGTCACTCTTGAGTGCAAGACATAGACTCTGAAAGCTTTGAGAGCTTTCACCAAGGCATAGGCCTGCTTCTCCATGATCTCATACCTGATTTCTGCATCTCTTAATGCCTTACTGTAGAAGGAAATGGGTTGCTCTCGCCCTTCCTCATTTTTCTACAATAAGACCGCTGCTACTGTATCAAAAGAAGCAAAAGAAAAAATTAGGAAATCCTTGGAATAATCAGGACTGATCAACATAGGTGCCTCAGTCAATGTCCTTTTTATTTGGGCAAAAGATTACCTGGGTTCAGCAGTCCATTTTACTTCATTTCCCTTTCTGAGCATGGTTGTGATGTGTTTCACCAACTCAACAAAATTTGAGACGAACCTCCTCAGAAAGTTAATCTTTCCTAAAAAAGCATGAACTTCCTTTCTAGACCTGAGAAGTGACAGGGTCTGAATTGCCTCCACCCTTCTGGGATCAATTCTCACTCCCTCTGTTGATACTATATGGCCTAACAGCTTCCCCTCCTTCATAGCAAACAAAGATTTCTTGGGATTTAAGGAAAGGCCAAACCTCTGGCATTTCAAGAAAACTTTCCTCAAGTGACAGCGGTGCTCCTTATCAGACTTGGAGAAGATTGTGATGTCATCCAGATAGATCACCACAAACTGATCTTTCTCCTCGATGAAGGCTATGTCCATGGCTCGTTGAAATGTTGCTCCTGCATTCATTAATCCAAAAGACATTTTGGCATACATGAATGTTCCCCAAGGAGTGGTGAAGGTTGTTTTTTCTTTGTCCTCAGACATGACTTATATCTGATTATCGCCAAAAAAACCATCAATCATGGATATTCTAGATGCACCAGTTACCCTCTGCAATATGTGTTCCATGTTGGGGAAGGGATAGTTGTCTTTCTTTGATCTCCTGTTCAGGTTTCTGAAATCAACACAGAGCCTGCTTTCACCACTTTTCTTCCTTACCGGGACCAAATTGGCCACCCACTCAGAATATCTCAAGGGGACAATGATTTGGGTATCTAACAACTTCTTCACTTCTCTCTCCATGACAGACAACAAAATGGGATTTATCTGTCTTAGCTTCTGCCTAAAAGGCTTAGCCTCTTCCTTCAGTGGGATTTTGTGTTCAATGACAGATGTGTCATATGTATTGAGGTATTCATAGGTCCATGCAAACACATCAGTGAATTATCTTCATAACTTGGTATATTCGGCCCTCTACACTTTGGTCAAACTGCTTGACAACTTGACGAACTTAGGCTCCTCCTGAGTGCTGATGTTGCACTCCACTGCATCAACATCTCCATTTGAAAACCTACCCTTTACTGCCACTTCATTCCCATCGAATAGTGTTTCTAAAGGGACTAGTCCCTTTAGAATATGGTTGCTAGGTAGATGAATAATATGGTGATCAACAATTTTATTTAAAAATACCTCAGGGTGAGGGCGACTTTCGAGATCAAGATCCCGATCAATGTGCAATGCAGAAAATTCATTGATAGACTGAAGAAATTTTCTGATTTCAAGATCGTCTTTGAATACCTTCCAATGCTTGATATTGTCCAGAATAGATGTCCTATATCTTATCTCAACCTCATATTTGATCTTAGGCGACAGAGGGATCCTAAACAGACTAGTTGAGACAGCTAAGGAATCAGCCAAAGTATTTTCCTCTGTTGGAATAAAAGAAATGTTGAAAGCCAAGAAGAAATTATCAATCAGGTCCCACACTTCATTTTTGTAACTCCTGAGCCGAGGGTGCTTAGCCCGATAAGCATTTCTGACTTGTTGGATTATCAACTTAGCATCTCCGAACACTGCTACCTCCTCAATTCCCATTTCTTTTGCAGCCCTCAAACCCAGGACAAGAGCTTCATATTCTGCCACATTATTAGTAGCTTCAAATTCTAGCTTGTATGACAAGGATATGGTTTTCTAACAAGGTGACACAAAAACCACTCCAGCGCCAACACCTTCGCTAGAAGAAGCTCCGTCGAAGAACATATTCCAAATAGAGGTGGTTGGAGGAGGTATCTCATGATTAAATATGGGTTTCTTTCTGATCTGAAAAGGGGCTTCAGGAGTATCAGTGATCTGCAATAAACTAGACCCCAAATTAGTGTCAAGTGCAAAGATAGGGTGATTAGTGGGGTCTGCTTCGTCACTAACAATGTAGGCCAGCTAAGCTTCTCTATACAACCTCCCGTGTTCCGCTCCAAAGACTGGAATGGTGGTATATGTGAGATCCATCTGTAATGTTCCTCCAAGATTTTTAATCCAAGATCTTGATAACAACATGCCGAACTTGGGGGGAACGTCAGCTACTACAATGTCCATGACCACACTCTTCATTGGCAGCTGAAATAAGGAGACCACCAAGTCTTTGATGACTCCAAATAATTGCACCCTCCTTGAATCAAAAGAGTACAAATCGTGATAAGCCTTTGTCACTTCCAGTCCCAATTCCTCCATGACTATTTTGGGCATAAGGTTGTGGGAAGCTCCTGAATCCATGAGGCAATTATGCACCACCTTATCATGTATGTTCAGGGATGTGTAGAAGGGAGGGGATGAATCATCTCTGTCTTCTACCATGGGACCTAGGACGACTGCTGGCTTTTCATCTTGAAGATTTACTGAGTCTGTGGAAGGCTGGGGGGACTCAGATTGTAGCAGTTTGGAGAGGGGACTTTTGAAATATTCATTTTTAACTAGTTCTGAGAGGGGTACGAGAATTCTAATCTTTTGAATTTCGTGCTCAAAACTAAAGGAGGAAAGAGGCTTAGGAGCTTCCCTTACCTCAGAGACAGGTTCTTTGGCTGTTGGCGAAATATTCTGAGTTTTATTTTCTTTAGCAGTGATGGTTACAAGTTTACCAGGTCTTTCCGCTATGAGGTGCTGATCATGGCTATCAAAATTCCCTTCTTTTTTCTTTGGCCTGAGATGATATCTGTTAGGAGTGTTGTTGGCCTTTTCCCCTTTACCCAACTCATTGACTTGAATGTTCATAAGGGATTCTTTATATGTAGATTGAGTCAAATGGGGAAAAGGGGAAGTGTCTTCAATATAGTGAATTTCAGGGTTAAGCTCATCTATCTCCTCTCCTTCCTCATGAGAGATTAGGTTATTTTGGAGAGGGGTTTGAATCCTCTGATCATCTCTGTCTTTGCTCCTTTGTTCCCTTGGAAAATCTCGTGGCACATTGTTGCTAAGTCTCCTGAAGCCTATGTTATTAGTATTTTGGGGGTTTTTGTACATGGGCTTCCCTTCTAACTCCCACCTTTCCATTCTAGCCGAAAGCGATTTTAGCACTTTAGTTACCTCATCCATCTGAAGGGGAAGGGGAGATGAATTGGATGGGGAGGCTTCAGGTCTCTTCCTATATGTCTCTATCAGCCTTATTCCCGAGTCAGTCAACAACCAATATGTTAGATTCTACTTCCACAGCTGCATCCTGCATGTGAGCCAGAGTAGTTGCTCTCCTTTCCCTCAACAGAAGGAAGAAATCGGGATTAAAAGCGCTAGCATAAGTCATCTTAGCAGAGGCTTCTGAGGGATTTATCTCAGCGGGGATCTTATTGTACATTTTATTGAATCTCCTGGAGAAGTCAGAGACAGGTTCCCCTTCCTTTCTTTTCAAAGATCCGAACTTTGTAATGTAATACATTAATGCAGGAGCATCACCAACACATCAAGCGAGCCAGCGCGGAAGAGAAGGACAGCTGGACAAGTGCCAACACAAATTTTGAAACACCTTGGAATTGTTGCGCGATCTTAAATGAAGTCATTAAGATGGGGCACACTTGTATAATGTAAATGGACCTTGAGCGGATTGCTCTCGTCCTTAGTAGGTAGACGACATTTATAATAGTTAATGCAGGTAGATAGAATTTAATTCTAGATTAGACAGTTGTAGAGCGCAAGAGGGAAACGGGATATAGACACCCTCATTGTGTATTGTAACATTATTCTGAGCACTGGTAAGGAGAGCATGCAGAGAGCTATGTAAGAACACCCATGTACAGATATTTGGATTAATAGAAAGAAGTTGATTCAAATTCATGGTTTTGTGTTATTCTCTGTGTGTTGATGCTGAGTGATGTGTTCATGAATGTTTACTTCCTATTATACATTTGCTTTATATGTTGTGTATATGATTTCATGCTTTAAGTTTGAAGTCTGGGGGGATGATGAAATGAGTTTCAATTGTTTCTCTATTTGAGCCGAGAGTTCCTACAAGGAGTGCAATTGAAGTGTCTGCAAGGAGTGAGTTGACAGAGGGTTCAGATAGGGTTTCTTTTGTTCTCATTCTCTCAAAGGTGCAGTTGGGCACAGGAGTCGTGCAAGGAGTGCGCAGACCGAGTGAAGTTCAGGATTGCGAACCTGAGTAAGAGTTGAAGGACTGTTGCAGGTGTGTGCAGAGTCGAAGGGAATTCAACACTTGAAGTGTTTGAAGGTTGCCACAAGGAGTGTGAGCAAGAGGCTTCTTTCTGAGAACTTGAAGCCGTGGGAAAATCTCAGGAGGTATAGAACCTTCGAGTAATCACCAAGAGAAGCACAGGAAGTTTGTGTCATGAAGTGTTTAAACAAGCGTCGCAAGGAGTGCACAGGTGGGCAAGCCTTCGTGGAGGAGTACTTGGTTTATTTCGTAGATTTATCAAAGGAGGAACGGACGGTCGGTATTCTCCGAGGAGGATTCGCGACATCCTGTGAAGCGTTAGATCTCACAGAGAAGCAGGGGAGCTATGCAAGTATTCCCGAGAGGTTAAAAGTTCAGGAGGGATACAGTCGTTGATCCAAGTCAGCCAGAGCCATTGGATCACACGTGGAATTGCCTATCGGGATTTCATGAGGGGTAGAGTCGAGAGTTTAGCAACGGGAATCGCGAAATAGCGAAAAGTGATATCCCGACGGCTAAGGATATCGTGTGGGGCCACAAGGGTCGACGACGTGGACAGGCGGCACGCCTTATTGGGGTTTCGCAACGAGAAGTTCCGAAAACATTACCTCAAGATTCGCGATACCGCAAAATGCGAAGTGCCGATAGGGTGAAGTGACATGAAGGGTCGAACTCACGCGTGCGTCGGAGTTTCGCCATATTGGGGTTCAGGAGTCGGTAAAGGTAGTTGTTTGACATTGTGAGTGCCGAAGTCGAGATAGAGAAACCCCTGATAGGAGAAGGTCAACGTTGACTGTCGTCGGGTTTCGGTGATTCATGAGACCGATGCTCGACCTTTGGATTCGCGAAGTCGCGAAGTCCAATCTCCCGATTTGAAAAAAAAAAGGGGATCCCATGAAGAGTTCTGTGGGTGCAGATTTTCCGATAGGGAAATAGAGGAACATTAAAGTTCTTCGGGCCGTGAGAAAGAGAAGATCCTGTGAGCGGACGTGCTTGCGGGCGCGTGCTGCATCATATATGAAGTCTTTTTTGTCTCCCCACTATCTCAAAAAGGCATTATCCAAAGCCTCAATCCCATCGATAGATCCAGAAAGCAGGGCCCTAAACCACTTTCTAGCCTCTCCTTCAAGGCTATGGACGAAAATCCTCATCCATACATCTGCATGCAAGATAACATCATCATTTGTAAAACTGTAAAAGACTTCAAGGTGTTCTTCTGCAACTATGTCCCCTTCACCTGTAAACTTGGGCAACTTCTTAAGGTAGCTGTTGACCCAAAAATCTGCTCTGGGATCAACATGGTGTTTTACACAATTACTTCTCCATAAAATCCCCTTGGTGCTATGGTTCCAGTCAAAGACAGTGGTGGGGGTCATAGTTACTATGGCCTCTGCCCTTGAAAGAGTATCAGTTGGGTGCGCTCAGGGATTTGTGGGCCTTCCCATGGCATTTCTTCCTCATTTCAAGGATTTTCTATTCAAGGAGTACAACACTGCCAAGTGGTAGGGATCGGGACAAGATTTTCAACAAGCTATCATGAGCTTGATTCCGAGTCAGTATGACCCATATGAGGCGCGCAAAGTCAAAGTCACCCGAACGGGCAAAATCAATATCTGTGGCTTCCTGGTCTGATTCTGTTCAGATTATGGTATCAAAGGGAAAATCAAACCCATACATGGTGTAGGGCAGTGTGAGACCTTTCCAACGGTATATCCCGTGCTTGGTTTCGACCCCCGGTTAGTGAGAACGAGCCTTCGCAAGTTTATGACCACTTTTAGACATCAAATTGGTTGCAGTGCTTCATGGTTTAAAATTGGTGGGTAAAGTGTTATAAATCAGATATTCAGTAATTCCAAGCTGTAATAGACTCATACACCTTTCCAACAACATATTATTTGCCTCATTCTGACTCCATATGGCCTGGATAGAGCTGTCACAAGTTGACAAATAATTTTAGGCAAAAAGGGGTCCACCAACACACATGGCAGGGTTTCACAACAGCTAAGACAGTCATAAATGACCCTGGAACAAGATTATATTGTCACCTCATCGAATTACTCATCGATACCTTTCCGACGGTACCTCATTTCCCTCGATTGGATATCGTATGACGATTTGGCACCTTTCGCAAAATTAGGTGTCACGTGGGCCCACCAACAAGTCAGGGTTTTTTAAGTGAACACTGTTCCGGGCTGAATTTGAAGGCTAAGGTGGCATTATCTCAAGTTGGTGATGAAATATTCCTGATGTCCTCGTCAAGACCTTTCCAACGACGTGACTTGCGTCCAATTCCGACTCCG
>ML820410.1:153832-180209 GCA_009831015.1 Picea engelmannii | reverse complement strand
GGTCCTATCCCAGAGGTAAAATAAATTATGAAGCCTCCCTCCTGTTTTAATTTTGAGCATGAGTTTCAGAAGATTAGGATCCCTGTACCCCTTTCAGAGCTGGTCAAACATGAAGATTTCAAAAGGAGCCTCTCTAAGTTGTTTATGCTTGAACCCATAATTCATCCCACAGACTCAGTCAATTTGCAAGATGAAAAGTTAGTTGTCATATTAGGAACTTTGATAGAATATAGAGATGATTCCTCTCCCCCCTTCTACACTTCATTGAACATCCATGATAAGGTGTTGCATAACTGCTTAATGGATTTCAGAGCATCCCACAATCTTATGCCTAAGATTGCCATGGGAGAACTTAGGTTAGAAGTTACAAAAGCTTACCACGACCTGTATTCTTTCGATTCCAGGAAGGTGAAGTGCCTTGGGGTTATCAAAGACCTGGCCGTTTCCCTGTTCCAACTGCCGATGAAGAGTGTAGTCATGGATATCGTAGTGGCTGATGTTCCCCCTAAGTTTGGAATGCTCCTATCTAGTTCTTGGATAAAGATACTGTGGGGAACCTTGCACATGGACCTCTCATACACCACCATTCTTATGTTTGGGAGGGAGCATAGAAGACTTTATAGGGAAGCTTAGTTGGAATATATTATTAGTTATGAATCAAACCCCACCAATCATCCTATATTTTCACTTGACACTGATTTGGGGTCTATTTTGTTACATCTAATGGATTCTCCTGAATCTCCTCTTGAAATCATAAAGCAACTCATTCTTTTTCATGAAATACCTCCCCCAACTTCCTCTGTGTGGAATATGTTCTTTGACAGAGCCTCTTCTAAAGAAGGGGATGGTGCTAGAGTGGTTTTTGTGTCACCTTGTCAAGAGACTATACCTTTTTCCTACAAACTAGAATTTGAAGCTACCAACAATGTGGCAGAGTATGAGGCTCTTGTTTTAGGTTTAAGAGCTGCGAAAGACATGGGGATTGAAGAGCTAGCAATATTTTGAGATGCTGAACTAATTGATCATCAGGTCAAAAATGTTTATCGAGCCAAGAACCCTAGGCTTAAGACTTACATAAATGAGGTGTGGGACCTAATTGACAATTTATTCTTATCTTTCAACATTTCATTTATTCCAAGAGAGGAAAACACAATGGTTGATTCCTTGTATGTTTCAACAAGCAATTTTAGAATCCCTCTCCCACCCAATCTCAGGTATGATGTTGAGGTAAGATATAGGCCCTCTGTACCTGAAAATATCAAGCATTGGAAGGTGTTCGAGGATGATCTTGAGATCAAAAAATTTCTTGAGTCTGTTGATGAGTTCTCTGCATTACACATTGACCAGGATCATAATTTCGAAGATGACCCTCCTGCTAATGTATTTTTAAATAAAATTTCTAATCACCATATCATTCAGCTGCCTAGTAATGACATTTCAAATGGGCTAGTTCCCTTAGAGATATTGTTCAATGGGAACGATGTGGCAGTAAAGTTTAAATGCCCAACTGAGAATGATGATGTATCTGAGTGAAATATTGGCACAAAGGAGGATCCAAAGTTTTTCAAGTTGTCAAGTCACCTGTCAAGGGAGAAGAGAGCCAAATATGTTGAGCTATTAAAGGAATTTTCTGATGTGTTTGCATGGACCTATGAATACCTCAGAACATATGACACCATTGTCATTGAGCATAAGATCCCGCTAAGGGAGGAATCTAAAACGTTTAGACAGAAATTAAGACAAATAAATCCTATTTTGCTTCCTATTATGGAAAGGGAGGTAAAGAAGTCGTTGGATGCCCAAATCATTGTCCCTTTGAGATATTCTGAATGGGTGGCCAACTTGGTTCTAGTAAGGAAAAATAATGGAGAAATTAGACTGTGTGTCGATTTCAGAAACCTGAATAGGAGCTCAAAGAAGGATAATTACCTGCTGCCAAAGATGGAACATATATTGCAGAGGGTAACAGGTGCATTCAGGATTTCCATGATTGATGGATTTTCTGGTTACAATCAAATCTCTGTTCTTACTAAGGATAGAGAGAAGATGACCTTCACCACCCCTTGGGGCACATTTATGTATGCCAAAATTCTCTTTGGACTAATGAACACAGGAGCAACCTTTCATCGAGCCATGGACATCGCCTTTATTGGAGAAAAGGATAAATTTGTGGTCATCTATATGGATGACATAACAGTCTTCTCCAAATCTGATAAAGAACATTGTCAACATCTGAAAAGGGTCTTCTCGAAATGTAGACGGTTTGGTCTCTCACTAAATCCCAAGAAGTATTTATTTTCCATGCAGGAAAGAAAATTATTGGGACACATTGTATCAGTTAAGGGGGTCAGGATTGATTCAAGCAGAGTATAAGCTATTCAAGCCTTATCACTTCCTAGATCCAAGAAATAAGTTCAATCCTTCCTGGGCAAAATCAACTTTCTAAGAAAGTTTATTTCAAATTTTGCTGAATTGGTGAAGCATGTCACAACCATGCTCAGGAAGGGGAACAAAGTAAAATGGATTGTTGAAAATAGAGAATCCTTCAACCAAATCAAGAAGGCACTGACTGAAGCACCTATGCATATCAGTCCTGATTATTCCAAGGATTTTCTGATTTTTTCCTTTGCTTCATTTGATATGGTGGCCTTTGTTTGACTACAAAAGAATGATGCAGGGCTGGAGCATCCTATTTCTTTTTCAGCAGAGCACTTACAAACGCAAAACTTAGATATGACATCATGGAGAAGTAGGCTTATGCCTTAGTGAAAGCCCTCAAGGATTTTAGAGTCTATGTCTTGCATTCAAAGATCATTTCATATGTTCCTTCAGCTGCTGTGAAGGACATCCTCATCCATCCTGACATAGACGGGAGGAGGAGCAAGTGGATTGCTAGAATCCTTGAATTTGACCTGGAAATAAAACCCACCAAGCTAGTTAAAGACCAAGGTTTAGCCAAGTTGTTCGATGAATCTAATTGTAGAGATTTGGAGGTTAATTTCATCAACGCTCGCTCAAAAAATTAGTAGGCTGAAGTGTCTGATAAGAGCATTCAAGACAACCCCCCATTGGAAGAATGCACCTGGTACAAAGACATTATATTTTTTCTCCAGGAGTTGCGACCTTCAGATGGTATAGGAAAAAGAAAGGCAAGAGATCTTAAGCTCAAAGCAATTAAATATTGACTTATTGAGCAGGTGTTGTATTGGAAAGACCCTCTCGTAATGCTTCTGAGATGTTTAGGCCCAATAGAGACCCAAAAGATTATGTTTGATTTTCATGATAGACTATGTGGGGGACATCGCTTCTGGAGAACCACAGCCTACACAATTCTCAAGGCTGGTTATTTTTGGCCTACTTTCTTCACTGATGTCTATGAGAAAATTAGGGCTTGTATTAAATGTCAAAAATTTGTTGGGAAGCAACAACTCAAGTATTTGCCTTTGAAGCCTGTAGTAGCTTCATGACCCTTTCAGCAGTGGGGCCTAGAGTTTATTGGGGAGATTCATCCTCCTTCAAGTGGTCAACATAGGTGGATCTTAACTGCAACAGATTATTTCACCAAGTGGATAGAAGCTATCCCCACAAGGAGTGCCTCTCACAAAGTAATCATTGGTTTTCTTGAAGATATTATGGCAATATTTGGTTGTCCGAAAAGGATCGTCATTAATAATACTGCATCCTTCAAGGCTGAGCCATTAATCCAGTTTTGTGAGCAGTTTTAAATTTCATTGATTCACTCAACTCCTTACTACCCCAAGGGAATGGATTGGCAGAATCCTCTAACAAGGGCCTTATAAATATTATCAAAAGATTTCTAGAGGACAACAAGAAAGCATGGGATTCAAAGCTCAAATTTTCTCTGTGGGCTGATAGAGTGACAACAAAGAGGTCCCTGGGCATCTCTCCTTTCCAATTGGTATATGGGACTGAAGCAGTTTTCCCTTTGCAGCTTGCCATGCCTGTTGCGAAATTTTTCCAAGACTGCCACAGAGAACCTAACGATATGATCAGAAGAATTCATCAGCTGGTAGAAATCCAATAGAATAGAGAGCAGGTGATGGACAGAGCACATGACCGTTAGTAGAAAATCAAGCAGGCCTTTGACAGGAAAAGAAGTAAGGACGATTTCCAGCTAGGGGATCTAGTGCTCAAATGGGATTCACCCAGATAGGGAAAGGGAAAGCATGGTAAATTTGAATCCCTTTGGATTGGACCCTTCAAAATTTCTGAGACACTTTCAAATAATACTTACAGGTTTCATAATTTGGAGGGTGATGAATTTTTTAATGGCCCAGTAAATGGGCACTTCCTGAATTTTTTTTTTTTTAAGTTGCACTTGACTTCCCACCATTGTAAATACCATTCTTTTTTTATGTTTATTTTGTTTTTAATAGGAGACTCCATAGCCCAAATCTAAGGCACTTGAACTACTTGTTCTTGGTAGCTCGCAGGGAGCATGCCATCCCCTGTTGAGCCAAATGTTATCACATAAACTTATCAAAGCCTTAGGGGTTTGTTTTTTCTACCTAAGTCTGTATTTTGCCTGTCTCTCTTCCTTTTGCAGACCTGGTCATAAGGTTTTTTCTTTCGGCTTATAGTTTTCTTCTTTGCCTACCCAAGAGGTGTCAACCCTAAGCCTTTTTTGTTTTCCCTAAAGTCAAGCACTTCTCTCTTTACCTCTGTCATTGATCCTCTGCTGTCCTGAGCCTTCAACTAGCCATCCAAGAAATTGTTCACAGGCCGCAGTCGTGAGCACCAAGTGCAACACTTGAAGCAATCTGATATAAAAGAAAATTAAGCGAGCAGGATCAACTTTCAGCGACAGATATCCATCTGCCAGAGCGGATTGATGACCATCGGGTAATCGGGATCATATAGTTGCACCAATTTTAGCATCAAGGAGAGGTCTGAAATCGCGAAATGATCAGAGCCGTTCATTTCGGAAGGACACGTATTGCACGATTAACATAAATCACGATTTCATGAGTCAGAGTAGTCAGAGAGCAGAGTCTTTGGAACCCGCGAAATGAAAAATCGTGAAATGATCGTAGTCATTGATCAAAGGAGAGATCTGGACCACTGGATCAGCTTGTCACGATTTCGCGAGTCGGGAAAGTAGGAGGGTAGAGTTTTGAAGACTCGTGACACACGAAGTCCTGAAATGATCTTGACCGTCCATTCCCAAAAGGCACGAGGCACAAGATCAACATAGAGAGAGTCGTTTGGGGTGAACTGAAGTAAGAAGTGAGGATGGCCAAAGGTCCCAAAATGTTGATGTTCATCAGGGCTGTCCGATGCAAAGGGATACATGTCACCCAATCCAAGCAATCACGATTTTGTGACTTGGGGATTTCAACAAGGATCACGATGCAAACTCGTGAAACGTGAAATCCCGAAGCACCTGGGAATTAGGCATATGGTCGCAGCCCAGGGTCAGATGAAAAGGAGCTGTGCAAAGGATCAAAACGCTCGAGTTGGTCACAGAGGAATATCTGCATGACCTCGAGGTGCCAGAATTGACTCGAAGTAGTCATAAGCTCACCCGGGACATTCATAGGTGTCAGGCCTCACCCCGATCCTGATGCAGTTAGTTAATGGAAATAGGGGAGGTAGTTGAAACCTCGTTTCACCCCGTAAATGGAAATCATGGAAGTGTCAACCGTGGAGGCAGGTTGTCAACCCAAGGTCTCCCTGTCAATGAATTTTCCTGCAAAACCCATACTGATATGAGATCGCGTTCGACAGAAGAATGAAAGTGCGAACTGACAAAAGAATGTGCATACGCGAAGCTTTGAATGAAGTAGCGAGGTCACACCCTTGGTCTTGGCAGGTTGCTTTGAGTATAAATACTCATTTTTGAGATTTTTTTAGGGTCAATGGTAGAGCTAAGCTCCCATATTATAAGATCTTGTGTTTTCAATTTTTCTTCCTTAGGCTACTAAAGACCTGATGTTCATGACATGTCTCTACATTTTCTTATGAAAGTCTTCCTCCTACTCACCGTAGCTTTGACTTACTGACTGAATTTGATTCCAGACCTCATTTGTTATGCATACTAGTCTAGTTTCCTGAGTTAAAATGATATTATCTCGAGTCCGCACCCATTTGACCCCTTCAAAAAATTAACCCGTGACATAAAATTCTGATGGGTACTGGGCTTACCTTCGACGCAATCCGGAGGTGTCTTCTAGTGCTAACATCTACCACCAAATTTCATCCAAGTTGACTAGAAGAATCAGAGGAAGGGGAACGCCTCTTTCACTCACATATTTGGGTAAAGGAGGCTCTGTTTCATTTCATTGTCAATAGCGGTAGTTAGAAAAAAATGATTTCAGCAGAGGTCGTCAAGTGGCTGGACCTGCCAACGACATTGCACCCGCAACCTTACTCCATTTGTTGGCTTTGCCAAGGAAGAGATCTATGTGTCATCCAACAATGTCGTCTTCCCTACGACATCAAACCTTTCAAAGATGAGGTACTATGTGATATTTCTCCCCTTGAAGTTTGTGATGTCATTTTAGGACAACCATATTTGTGGAAGTGTCATGCTGCGTATGAGTCTAGCCCCATAGTGTTATTATTACTTTGGGTAGACAATTGTACAGGATACCAGAGGTAGCGCCTCCTACTGCTATTTCTTTTATCTCTGCTAAGAAATGTATTAAGGTCATCTCACAGACCGGGAAGTTCGTCTTCTTTTTTATCCGTTCTCACAGTAAGAAGAAGGTCATCACCACATATGTGGCCTTTACACAAAGCCTCTCTTTGCAACAGAAGCAAGTGGATGGGATTGTGGAAGAATACATAGAAATCTTCTCCTCATCTACAGGGGTATTGACACACCAGTCTATTGTCGCTCATTGATTTAAAACGACGAAATCAAGTGACAGATCCAAGAGTTTCTTCAAAAGGGACACATCAGACCCAACTCCTCCCCTTGCGGAAGCCTGATTGTATTGGTGCAGAAGAAGGACAAAATTTGGCGCTCTTCATTGATTACAGATCCTTAAAAGAAATCACAGTCAGGAACCGGTACACCATTAACAAGATTGATGACCTTCTTGACCAACTCAAGGGGGAAAGGTTCTTCAACAAGATTGACCTAAATTCTATCTACCACCAGGTTCCCATCGAACCAACTAATGTATGGAAGAGAACCTTCAAATCTAAAGAAGGTCTCTTCAAATGGACAGTCATGCCCTTTGGCTTAAAAAATGCACTAGCCACTTTCATGATATTGATGGATGTTGTATTGACACCCTTCACCAACACCTTTATGGTGATATATTTGGATGATATCCTAATCTTCAACAGGACGTGGGAGGAGCACATGGGGCATATTCAACAGTTTTTTAGCACTTTGCGGTAGAAAAAACTATATTCCAAATTGGAAAAATGCTCTTTTGGCATGAACAAGGTCCAATACTTGGGCTACATTTTTATGAGCTAAGATCCAAGTCATCCGTGATTGGCCAGCCCCGACCACATTGACCGAGCTTCAAAGATTCTTGGAACTAGCCAACTTCTACCGACGGTTCGTGTTGGGATTCTCCCATATTGCATGGACCCTTAGCCAGGTGACCAAGGGTAATGGTTGGGCCAAGTTTATGTGGGGGAAGGAGAAACAACGAGAATTTGATGATCTGAAGCATCACTTGTGCTTAGCTCCAGTACTCTCCTTTCTCGATTTTCAACAACTGTTCGAGATTGAGACTGATGCATCTGACTATGCTATGGCGCAACTCTCACTCAACACAAGCATCCTATGGCATACCATAGTAAGACACTCTCTGACACTGTACAGAAATACCCCACCTATGAAAAGGAAATGTATTCCATTGTACAATCCTATCGTCAATGGAAACATTACATTCTGTGAAAAGAGACGATCATACACACTGACACAGATGAAATTGCAGAATGACAACCATCAGAAGTGGTCCACCTACCTGCAGCAGTTCCATATCAACATCAAGTATAAGACATGTATCTCCAATCATGTCTTTGATTGCCTCAGTCAACCTCGTGTGGTTGTACTCACCACTGTGCTCCATTCCCATGGACATGAAGAATCTGAGTGGCCCCAACTTTATCAACAAGATCCAGAATTCACCACCACCTATAAGCTCTTGGGTACATGTGCAAATCTAATTAATTTTCACATTTAGGATAGAATCTTATGCCACCTGGGCCATCTTTGTGTTCCTACAAGAAATAATGAAAATATGATTTGGGAATCCCACTACAGCCGGGTGGCAGGACATTTTGGCATGGAGAAAACTGTGGTCGTTCTTTAGAAACATTTTAATTGGCCAAAAATTTGACAGGACGTCAGCAAGTATATCAGATCTTGCACTACATGTGCCATTGCCAAGCTAGCCATCAAGAAGCAAGGCTTATACACCCCTCTTCCTATTCCCGATAAGCCTTGGGACTCCATCTCAATGGATTACATGTTTGGCTTTCCGTCCACCAAGCAAGTAAATGACTGCTTATTTATGGTCATTGATTGGTTTTCGAAGATGGCCATCCTCACAGCTTGCAAGAAGAATATCATAGCGAAAGATACTGCCAATCTCTTCTTCGAATGAGTGTGGGTCCACTTTGGGATACCACATACCATCATCTCTAACCATGACAACAAGTTCCTCAGCACATTTTGGTCAAGTCTCTGGTCTCTATTGGACACCAAGCTCACAAAATACACTACTTTCCACCCTTAAACTGAAGACCAAACAGAGGTTGTCAATCAGATGATTGTGCACATATTGCGCATGTACAATTCTAAGAATACACGTACATGGGACGAGATTCTCCCCTATGTTAAACACAGTTACAATAAGGATCTTCATATCTCCACCGACCATAGCCCATTTTAGGTGGGTCTAGGATTCCAACCCTTGGGACCCATTGATGTTTCACTTCCTCTTGCCACCGCACAGACAAAATCTTCCCATGATCAGTCTAAGATCGACAAAGCCACAAGATTCATTGAGCGGATTCATCACATCTGTCAATAGGTCCAAGAGATTTTGTAGAAATCCAATGCTAAGTAAAAGCAACACCATGATCAACATAAGGTACCACACTGATTTTAGGCTGGATACAAATTTTGATTACATTTGTAGAAGCAGCGTCTCACGGGGCCCCATCATAAGCTTTTCCCACTTCGTTATGGGCCTTACACTATAATCAAGGTTGTGGTATAAAATCTTTTGAGCTCAACACTCCACCCTTCCTTGGCTTGCATCTACTGTTCAATGTGGACCTCCTTCGACCATATTTTCCACCATTATTGGACACCTCAGAGATCACAGAACAAATGACACCATCAGAGATCAACCCTGACTAGATGGAACAAGCATCCACTGATCAGATAGTGGACACACAAGTCAAGGGCACTCACTAACATAGGATCCAACTTTATCGGGTTGTCAAGGCATGGAAACTCCTACACCAAGGAAGGTGGCTCACCCGAGACCAAATCCAATAGAAGTTTCCTCACCTGATGAGGGAAGTCAATGAAATGGAGACCACTGATTCCTAAGGGGGGAGAATTGATCCAAGTGGATATTGGTGGCCACCCACCTATTCCAACTAGCTCCTCTTGTCCCTTTTTGTTCATCACGTTCTTCTGTACTTCTTTGTAATTGTGGGTTCTACACTTCTAGGGTTGTCTGAAGCCCCACACATACTCTAGGTGGATACTGGTGGCCTCTCGCCTAATCCAATTGGACTATTTTGAATGTTTTCATGTCAGCACATCTTATTGTACTTCCAGAACCATTTTGGGGCCCTAAACATTTTTTTTTCTCTCCACAGTCAAATTATAGAGAGAGTCCGACTTTGATGAAGAAATGTGTAGTTTTCTGAAATACCTTTTCAATGGGATATCACGCACCTAAAATGGAGGTTGTATGCAAAAGTTACGACCATGGGAAGTTGAGGTACCAACTTACACCAACTTACCCATAGGGGTCCACATGACTTTTGGCGTTTCACCTTCTAGGGTTAGGTTTTTGGATGTCTAGGGTTTTGGAATTCATGAGTAATATCAAAAAGGCCTATGGAACCTCATTGTAATCCATTATGCTCAGACAGATGCACATAGAAGCCACATCTCTTCTCATAGATAGCTACCACCATTCGAGCAAGTGTTTCATTTCTGCAGTTTTACAGTTTCATCCTATTTCATTATTCAATAGAAGATATTGTTCACTGGATATCTATGTTATTATTCATATCTCTATGTTTATTGTATTCAGTCTGTTAATCAGTTTGTTCCGCTCCTAAATCTGTATTAAGTACATTGCAGGAAAGACTTTTCTAAAAGGATTGATATGTTAAGATGCCCGACTTCTAATAAAGGAAGACATAGGGTATTCATAGAAATAAGATATAATATCTCCAAGGATTGGTCCTACGGTTTTGGAGATAGCACCTCCATGATTGTTGTGAGAGTAGAGTGGTGGAAGCATGGTTGGATGATATAACTTCAGGGGTGAAGTAATGTAGGTCTGTGCATACTAAATAAGTGTCTAAAGATGCATAAGTAATGCATCATGTGTAGACTGGTTCTGGAGGTATATAAGCATACTTCTAGGAAATGAATCATTAGGTGGATGAAAACTTATTTTGAGTATCTTGCAACACTCCAAGAGCTATAGCAACAATAAATAGGAAATGGTTGATACAGTGAGAGAATGTTGGGTGCACTCCCAAGGTGTTGAGTACATACCCAGAGTGGATTGGGATAGCAAGTCAAAATAATTCAAGCATGGAGATGATTTTCTGAGGGGAAATCAATAAAGAACCATAAGAAAGAAAATGGTTCTATGTGACTTGGTATGTAGAAGAGAGGGCACCCAAAAGAACTCATCTCAAATGGAAAAGAGTTGTTGGTGATAATCCAGGAGGTTGGAAGTATCACTAGAATGTATGATAGTAAATAAAAGTAGTGTCAACTACTTCCAGATAATCTCTATGAAACTGGAAAAGAAGACATTGAGTAACATCACAATATGGTGGAAATTGACTAAGGAAGTCAAGTTGAAAACCAAATGGTTCAGGAAAGGAGAAAAAAATGGTTCAAGCAACTACAAGGGCTGATGTGTTTAGTCGTGAAAAGAGTTGAATCAATTTGGTCCAGAAAGTAAATGGAGGTTGAAGATCTAAAGTCAATAAGAGAGCATGGCTAGGAATGTAATTTGGTCATGTATGTTCTTAGTAAGAAGAATCCAAAAAAAAAAAAAAAAGGAATGTTGAAAGTTAATATCAACATAGTATGTGGGTAGAAAAGCAAAGGTAGTCAAGAGTGGAATTGGCTAGAAAAGTGCTCAAGGAGGAAATAATCATGTGTAGTGATTACAGTGAGAATTGAGGACAACCAATAACAACAAAGAAGGTTGTACATGAGAAAAGAGGTTGTTGCAATTGTATAGCAACAAATATAATATGGCATGTTGGAAAACCATACTTAACATATGAACTGGGATGCATATGAATTTATAAGCATATTATAGATGCACATTTAGTACATATAAATATGCATTGATGAATGTATGTATGTATATATATATATATATATATATATATATATATATATATATATATATATATATAGACTAGGATTAGTCTATGGTTGAATTATGAATATGAAGTTGTTAATGGTGGTTGTTGTACCAGGAAAGAGAGAATTTTTGCATGATTGCAAGTGTTGCTACTAATGTTGTTGCATATGGAAGGAAGCAACAAAAAGATGAAGTGTTGATTATAAAACTGATAAAAGAGACATGGGAGCTTCTATTGTTAACATCCAGCCAGGTGGCATTAAATTTATTTAAGGGAAGCTATGCATGTATATATTTTATGTATTTATATTGCATAATTGTTAAAGGGGAATTTATGTAAGAATTCCGCCAGCCATAATTTATTATATAAATTACATTATTTCATAATTTGAATGCATTAATGGAAATAAGATACCACTAGGTGTGGTAAAGGCTAGAGGCATGTAATAATTATAAAAGTTGCTTGGATTTTGAATGCATACATGTGATGTAATAGCATATTATGGATTTGTTGGTTGTGAGCTAATAACCAAAGCAATAAAAGTGTATGACCCTATTATATGAATGAATGCCAATAACGCTAGTCATGTATGAGGCCATGGCATGGCTGGATATGGAAAGGCTTTAGTGCCACACAGGTATCCAAGGAAAAAATCCTACTTTAGTTAAGGTTTGGACTACAACCTTTTTGCTAACATTAAAGAGCACCATAGAATTCTATTCTTGGTGTAGTGTTCAGGTTGAAAAGGAAGGAATCCAAATAGTTGAGAAAGCAATAGGAAGTGGATGGATGATGTGTTGGGGCATTGACCAGCCTTTCCAATTCACCATAGTGGGATACATGACTTAGATAATGGCATCATGAAATCAATGCAAATATGCATTGAACAAATATGCATGGCAAATTACACTCATACATAGTGTGTAGGTGGTAGAGATGCACTCATACATGATTGAGTTGTTTATGCTTGAATGCAATTGTTGAATGCATACATGTATGATAATTAAAGGAAAGGATTATGTTATCAACTGAAATGTTGCAATTATTATTAACTCATGTATTTGAGAACATTTCAAGGGATGATGGGCATTGCAACAGGAAAATTGCAAGTCAAGTAGTCACATGAGTATTGACTACAGGAAGTTTATGTCTAGGAAATAGAGTAATACAAAAATAATGTTGTTGAAAGAATGAAAATCCTAATGGATGGAAATTCCTATGCAAAGAATGATAGTTTCATTCTATTTAATAAATTGTTTGATAGTTGTGATTGAATTTTTAAGTGAAGACAATTCTAAGATCACTTTGTAATCTTATGTACATGTTTTAATAAAAGTATATTATACAAGAAGCACTAATAATATGTTGGATGAATGCAAGATGGCAACATTGCAGAAAAAATGGTATAAAGTATGGTGTTGCAAAAATCCATAATAAAGACTGTTGCCTTGTATTGCAACAACCAAGAAAATTATGAGATAGAATTTCATATTTTGGGGGAAAAGTTGAATATTCCTTATGAAATATATTTGAATTTCTACATGAAATTGATATGATATTATCTCATAACGATTGTATGTGTGTGACATAGATGAGGTGAAGATTATTGAGGCTAGGATTCGTAGAAATAATGGCTACTATTGGGACATTGGAGCCTTAAGTTGTAGATCCTTAGTGGGGATTTGGTAATGAGTTGGTTCTCTCCTTGTGTGTGGAAGCCTTGGTAATATGGATCGTTGAAGGACTGTGTAGCAGTCAAAGGATGCCTGAGCCTAGAAGGATGAGTGAAACAAGGAAGAGGCAACTCAAGAATACCACAGTGAGCATAATTATTTCTTGAAACAACTCTATGGAATAGAGAAAGTAGCTTCTAGCTAAAGTATGAAAAGATAAACCGGGTGCTTGGAAAAAGAGCAACAAAAAGATAACAAGATTCCAATAGCGAAGGCATGGGGATTTTTGAAGAATTTTAAATATACATGTACATAATGCACTAAGGAGAATACATAAATAAGGAGGGGAATGTAATACCCTATGTTGAACCCCAATCATAATTGTACCTTATATTTTTATAGGTTGGCGAGGCCAGATACTTTGGGCCAAATTACTTTCTAAATATGTTTTGAGGCCAGAGTGCCTTTGTGATTATTAGGCTGGGGAGCCTGGATTGCTAAAAGGCATGTGTGCCCATATTGTAATTTGTAATCATACTCAAGATATTAATAAAATTCATCATTGTTGAAGACGGACCATACAAAAGAGATGGGGGGATAAAATCCACTAGAAAGGGAAAGAGGGATACTAGTCTAGGAAAAGGGATAAGCTAAGGGGGCTTAAGCCCAATGGAATATTATATTAATTTAATATTGATATTCCTCAAAGCTAAATTTGTGGAGAAAATATATCCTAAGTTTCTAAAGTGGAAACAAGGGCAGGTTCCTCAAGTGCCATGTGTCATAAAGGACACATGCATATATAATTTGGGGATATAGTGTAATTTCCCATCTTTGGATATCATTCATCCTTTCATCATTCATGAGGAGGATTCCTCTCTTATCACCCTCCATACAAACTATTGTTTCTATTCTCGTTCCTCTACCTGGTATGGTTGTTGCTGAAGAGGAGGGTTGTCAGGCTCGTATGTCGAAGAGGTGGGTTGTCAGGATTGTATGTTGAAGAGGTTGGTTGTCAAGACCGTATGCAGAAGAAGTGGATTGTCAGGCCCGTGAGTAGTTTCTCTAGGTGAGAAAATGTTGAGAATTGTTCCCTAGTGCACTGGGAAATAACTACAGGGCTATGAGACTTCCTATCTCGCCTGTTGTTGAAGCCCCATAAGGGAAGTGGGGCAACCGAAGGACTATTGAGCAGAGAAGGGGCACACTTCCTGGGGTGGCACATGCATGTGGGGAATGAAAGACTGTAGGCTAGTTGCAACAATTGGGCACCTTGGACTGAGCAATTTGGTTGATTATCAGACCTTAGAATGGCTTAGGAATTCCCTTTTCCCTAGTGGAGTTTATCCCCAGCTCGGGGGTGACCCACTGTTGAGATTATGAGCAGTGTGGTCTATGGCTGGGAGGAACGTGGAAGTTCTGCATGCAGTTGGTGTTTCTACAACAACAGACATGTGTTCATTTAATGATTATTATTTTTTTGTGTATTGTTTGTAATTTTGGTGATTGCATTCTATTGTAATTATAATTACATGATGTTACTATGAGTAATGTATTATTTATGTTGCTATTATGTTTGTAATTGAGTTAAATCCATAGTGGGTTCTATGTTATAATTACATTTGACAATATATGTTGTGAGTTCTATGTATCATTGCATATGCATGGAATTCTTATTAATTAACTGGTATGAGAGGTCATAATTTTGGTGTGGCATTGCTCCAACAGTGAGTTGGGGAGGTTACACTCCTCTAGTTTTCACTAATTCAGTCTGGATCCTTCCATTCATTCATGGTATCCATATCCATGTAATTCTATTGGTTGGAAGAATGACTCAATTAAGCTCCACCACTGAAAATGCAGAGAACGAAAAACTACAACATTTTCATTGATTTCTTTGTTGCAGCTGAACCCTGACCAGTTGATGCAGAAATTCCTTAGGGTGAATTGCAGAATGCCATGCCCCGAAGGTTTGGATCCTGAGCTTATGGAGAATAAACATTCTTCCCCTTTGTGAAAGCAAGTGAAGCTCCTCATATGGAGAACTTAGGAAGATCAGTTCCTCTTGGGGAAAATATTCATGAATCGAGATATATTTTCATAGCTTGTCGTTTTGAACACTTCACAGACAATTCTCTATCTCTTCATATTGGTCCCTTGCTGACCCTAATAGTTACTTTCTATATGTCTTTAACATGAGTCTCAAGCAATTGTTAGTGGAAGTGATGATGCTCACAGTTCTATTGGCATACTTTATGAGGTGATATTCTTTCATTTTGTGTGGCATATTTGTCTCATTAGATAATTGGGGGATTGAATTTGATCTTGTAGTTTCTCTGTGACCTTTTAGACATAGAAGAGGAATCTTTATTTACTCATGTATCTAATGTACAACTATATTCCGTTTGCATGTATTCTGGTCTTTCAAATGGGAAAAACTTGGAAACTCTTTTCCATTTGCTTCACCATCTATGTTCCCTTCTTCAACTACTTTGGGATGTTTTTATTACTTATTCAAAAAGAAGGGATTTACTAATATGTATTTCATCTTTTTGTCTCTCCAATGAGCCAATTCTTATCTAATTTGACGACCTAGATTTCAAATAGTTCTTTGACGATAACACTTAGTTGTCATTGCTATATTATCAAGGTGGATCCTGACTGTTGATATACAAGTCCAAATATTTGTCCCACGTGTATTTAGAATTTTGATCACAAGGTGTTTATCATGTTTAATCTTCTCCATATTATTTGTGTGCAAAACCACCAACATTATGGACTAGGCTACACACAATAACCTTTTAGGATTTGACAAGTGTCACATCTTGGACCCAAAAACAATAAATTAATTATCCCATATTTAGATGAAAATTATAGGCGTGGAAGAGGTAGTATGATAGTATTATTGGAAGGTGCCAAGTAGAGAAGGTCTTTTGAATGAATATGAACCATGCCTTATGATAGGAAATGTTTTGAAGACACCGCGAGAAGTGGAAACTTGATAGGATTTTGGGAAGAGAAAGGATGATAGGCTTATCAAAAATGTGTGATCCACTGGTGTTCGGGAAGCGGGTAATCCGATAGATTTCGGGAAGAAATTAATCCAATAAGGATATCCCAACAGGCTAATCCTAGTGGGTTTGTGGTATCCAAATTCAATGGAATACAGGACATGTCAACATGACATGTCATGTGGACATGTCAACGCCACATCAATTTTACGAGGAAATATTCATATATGAAGTGGAGTTCAATGCCAACCTGGCTTGCTGACATGGAAAGTCCCAAACAAGAGAATCCGAGAAATAATAGTTCGATAGGCTTATTGGATCAGAAAAACCTCCAAGGAAAAGTTCGTTGTGATATGAGAACCCGATATGCTGAGCTCTACTGGGTTTTGGAATCTGATAATAGTGATAAAAAGGAAAACCTAAAAGCTCATGACTGGTCCAACTATGAATGGCCGAAACTATCGATTGATCGAGTTGTATGGGCTATTGATTTGAAAAAAGGACCAATATAAGGGAAGGAGTTGGAATTAATGTTTCCACTTGATAGAGAAAATTCGATAGGATTTCGGGCCTCAGGTTTCAACAACTCGGAAAGAGGGAATTTGTTTTTCATCCTGATGGGACAAACCCAACAAGGGGAGCCTGATAGGATTGCAACCTTCAGGTTCTTGGCAAGGTCTTAAGGAAATATAACATCTATATTCCAAATGGGGATTCCTGATAAAAGAAAGTCTGACAAGGAGAGTCCAATGGGTAGATCCTATTATGAGACAAGGTTCCACTGTAGGTCATGGTTTCATATATAGTTCAAGGTTCATGTCATGGATCATGGTTCCAATAAAACAACTCAGACCTTCGTATAGAAAGAAAAAAAGAGAATAATGCAATGCATTTAAAGGAAGATCCAGGGATAGACAAAGCTCGATTACAAATTCTAGGTTCTATACAGATTAAGATCTAATATGGAAAGAAGTATGACCAAGAGGTGCAGGATCAAGGGATGTCTACAAGCATACTTGAGTTTTCCATCTTTTTTACTGACTAGAAACCATTCTCTTTTAGTTCTTCCCATTCTATGTGACCAAATGTATATGATGTTTTGTTGAGGCATTATATTCTTGAAGACTTAAAATAACATAAATATCTTTTAAAGAACATGACTTCATTAAAAACAACCATGTTCCTGAAACAACAACAAGAATAAACTTTGTTATACAAGGAAGAAGATAATTGATATTACTTTATAAATGTATATCCTTTCCTTTTGTCATTTTACTCATCAAATGAAAAGGATTCGAGGAGAAAGGATTATTAAAAAATGAAGAAATGATAAGGGATTATCCTTGATCTTGACCTTTTCTAACTTACTTTCCACTATTATGAGAATACCTATGTCTCTTTTTCTTAACTGAGAATAATGTCTCAAACTCTTAGAATATCTTAAAATTCTTCTAATTCAAACCACGGGTTTCACATTAAGGAATCTAATTAATGTGTAAGAGTTCAATCCTGACTATGAAGACATTAGGTAAAATGTGTATGGAAGAGAATGTAGAGATGCAAATATTTTCTTCATCTGAATCAACCATTTACTTCTCAACAATGCAGTGAGATGATATTTCAAACCGGTGTACAAGGAGAAAGCAGATCCTTAAAAGAAAGTTCTATTCAAATCATATAAAATAAGACATTAAGCTGAGCTATTATATAGGGTCAGCATATATTTATAAATCAACAGATTCTAAGGATAAGCCATCAATTTCATTATGTAGAGGTTGGAGAAGCATCATAACCAAAAGTATGATAAAGAACGTTGGGATGCATATAATCAAAGAGATAATTGGTCATGATAAACCTCGCCAAAGATAATAATCCATGAAGATTGAAACCTTCACCCTTCTTTCAGTAGGTAAAGAATAATCAATAGTCTCGTAGTGTTGGGTATGTGTTATATTATTTGCATGTGTGTGGGGGGGTGCGTCATATTTGACGACAACTTCTGAACATCCTATCACCATTCGGTGTAAACTTGTGTCGGGCATCGGCTAGGGGGTCAGGATTGGCCCCCTTTACCTTAGGAGAAGCCTTCAACTCCAGGCACTAGCCCGAAGCTGATGGGGTTTGAGGAAGTGCCCCAAACATTTATTTTGGGAAGTTTTTGCTATTTTAACATTTTTCACTATTTCTAGCGGTTTTCTAAATTAATCCCAGAATAAGGGTGATCCAGGAGAATCTTGGTGGCCACCAACCTTTTTCCACTGACTAAAAACAATTTTTTGACAACTTACTATTTTTAGCAGTTTTTCGGTTCCCGAAATTTTGGGGCCATTTTGAGGGCCCAAATGACATTTTTTTTGTGATTGGGCACCTCAAAGACCAACAAAGGCTCTGATTGAGCCCCCTAAATGAAGTTCCTTGGAAATACCTTTCCAACAAGCTATTGTGTGCCCTAAACCGATATTGTATGCAAAAGTTACGACCCCGTGAAGTTGATGTACTAACTTACCCCAATGGGGCCCACATGACTTTTGGCGCTTCATCTCCTAGGGTTAGGTTTTTGGATGTTTAGGGTTTTGGAATTTATGTTTATGGTAAAAATTCCTTCAGAGCCTCATTGTACTCATCTTGTGAATGAGCGTAGCAGTCACATCTCTTCTCAGAGATAAGATGCCACCATTCTAGTAAGCTTGTTTTCAGTCTGCATTTTATAGTTTTTAGCATATTTCTTATTTAATAGAAGTCAAGTTTTACTATATCTCTGTTATTGTTCACTATGTATCTGTGTTAATATTATAAATATGTGGTTTCATTTGGTTCCTCTCATAAATACGGATCAATGGTATCAGAGTAGTCTTCTCCTTGTCGTTTTGTTTAATGCATGCCCTCGACACGGTTAGGGTATAGAGAGTTGGGTCTCGAGTTTGTTTCTCTTGAGGAAAATTTCTCTCACACTCCCAAGAAACCATCCATGGTAGGATAAAATAAATACGACATGACATTAGATCCTTTCAAAATGTTGCTCAAGGAAGCCCTTGAGCGAAAGAGGAACGAGATGATGGATAACTTTGCAGAAATCCTTTGATGGTTGCTGACAAGCGATGCATCCACCTCAAGCGGAGGCGTCACCCCCTTCAAGGTACAAATCAATTTTGATGTTCCTATATTTAAAGGTCAAATAGATGCAGATGCCATAGATAAATGGTTAAACCTTCTAGAAGGATATTTTTCTATCCACAACTTTTCTGATAGAGAAAAGATTACATTTGCGCTCCTCAAGGCCATCCCCCATGTTAAAGATTGCTAGGAGACTTTTTGTGAGAAAAAGGAAATAAAGGGATCCACATTATTTGCAGTTGGACCCACTTGGGGTTCCTTTAGGGATGCCATTAAGGAACAATAATACCCTGTTGGAAGTTATGACGACTTGTATACAAGATGGACCACACTGCAGTAGGAAAGAGATCAAACAGTGCCAGAGTTCACTAATGTCTTCCATACCTTGTGCACCAAGATGTGTATCAAATATTCTGAGCGACATTTGGTGCTCAAGTACCGTGGTGGTCTACATAGATGCATCTGGATAGAAATGGAGTTTTTGGACATCTCATCCTTGGGCGTGGCCTATCGATATGCCGTCAAAATCGAGAAGAAGCTGAAACAAAAGACACGACAGTTTGGGTTTGGGAACCCCTCACAATAGAAGTAGGGAAAGGGAAACCCCAACCCACAGAACAAAGGACAAAGAAAATATGGCAAACCTCGAGACAACCAGTCCAAGCCAAAATAAAAGAAGGACAATGGGAAGATGAAGAAAGATATCAAGAAGTGGTGCGACTTCCATAAGAGCCCCTGGCATAACACTGTTGATTTCCTCTTAAAGCACTCATTAGTGGCTAAGGTAAAAGCCTCAAAATCATATGCGGGTTTAGAATCCGAGTCAGAACCAGAAAAGGGTAGATAGATCATTGACACAGAACCCAGTTCCACTGTTGCTACCACCAAGATCCAACTCGGTGAACCTGATGAGACATAGGAAGGAGATCGCCTCTTTCATTCACAAATGTGGGTAAAAGGAACTTTGTTTCACTTCATCGTTGATAGTGGTAGCCATAATAACCTCATCTCAATAGAGGTCATAAAGTGGCTAGCCATGCTGACAACGCCGCACCCGCAACCCTACACCATTAGATGGCTCCATCAAGGAAGCGATCTTTGCATCAACCAACAATGTCGCCTGTCGTATGACATCAAGCCATTCAAAGATGAGGTATTGTGTGATGTTTCTCTCGTTGAAGTTTGTGATGTTCTTTTGGGCCAACCTTATTTATGGAAATGTGAAGTTATATATGAGTCTAGGCCTCGCAGTGTTATTATTACTTTGAACATGAAATTTTATAGGATTCCCGAGGTAGTCCCACCTAATGTTATTTCCTTGATATCTTCCAAACAATGTAGGAAGGTCATTTATCAAACTGGGAAGTTTGTCTTCTTCATGATTCGATCTCAGAGTGAGCGAAAGGTTGCAGCCACTTCCATGGCCTCCACGACTGACCTATACACGCAGCAGAAGCAAGTGGATAAGGTTGTGGAAGAATACAAAGACATATTCTCATCACCTACTGGGGTACCTATGCACTGTTAGGTCAAGGATCCCATCGATCTGACCCCCGACGCACCACTACCTAATGGGCCAATCTATGTTCACTCTTTGCTAGAAAATGAGGAGATCCAACATCAGATCCAAGAACTTTTCTATAAGGGGAACATCTGACCCAACTCACCACCTTGTGGAAGCGCAATCGTGATGGTGCAGAAGAAAGACAGTACTTGGCAACTCTACACTGATTACCACGACCTAAATAAAATCACAGTCAGGAACCGATACCCGATTCCCCGAATTGACGATCTCCTTGATCAGCTCAAGGGGGACAAATACTTCAGTAAGATTGATCTAAATTCTGGCTACCATCAGGTCCCAATAGAACAACCAGATGTATGGAAAACCGCCTTCAAGTCAAAAGAAGGTCTTTTTGAATGGATGGTCATGCCCTTTGGTTTGACAAATTCCCCAACAAATTTCATGAGGATGATGGACGATATCTTTCATTTCACTAATTATTTTGTGGTGGTGTATTTGGATGACATCCTCGTGTACAAGAAGACTTGGGTAGAACACTTGCAACATATTCAACATGTTTTGCACACTCTGCGGCAACACAAGCTATATGCCAACTTGGAAAAATGCTCCTTCAACATGGACAGGGTCTAGTACCTAGGCTACATTGTTGATGTGTATGGTGTGCATGTTGATCATCCAAGACCCAAGTCATCCGTGATTGGCCACCCCCAACCACACTCATTGAGCTTTAGAGCTTCTTAGGCCTTGTTAATGTCTATCGTAGGTTCATGTTGGGATTCTCCCATATTGCATGGGCCCTCAACTAAATAACCAGGGGTGGTGGTAAGGAAAAATTTGTGTGGGGCCTGTCCCAACAGAAAACATTCGATGATATAAAGCAA
Source organism: Picea engelmannii (assembly GCA_009831015.1). Taxonomy (NCBI): domain Eukaryota; kingdom Viridiplantae; phylum Streptophyta; class Pinopsida; order Pinales; family Pinaceae; genus Picea; species Picea engelmannii. Next base: position 158,431 of record ML820410.1, on the reverse strand, counting down.
TGCTTGTGCTCCGCCCCAGTGATTTCATTACCTGGCCTGCAACAATCCTTTGAGATAGAGATAGATTCTTCAGACTATGTTGTGGGTGCAATCATCACTCAGCATGACCACTCGGTGGCCTATCATAGTGAGACACTATCAGTTGTTGTCCATAAGTACCCTAATTACACCAAATAAATGTACTCCATTGTGCTAGCTTGCTGCCAGTGAAGGCATTACATTCTCGAGAAGGAGACATTCATCCACACTGATCATAAGTTGTTGCAGTTCATGCAGACACAAGGCAAATTGAAGAATCACTACCATCATAAGTGGTCCACCTATTTGCAACAATTCCACCTCAACATCAAGAATAAAACAAGAAGTACCAACCAAGTCATTGATTGCCTCAACCCACCCCCAGTTGTGGAACTCACCACAATGATCGATTCTTGCGGCCACAAGACCTCCGGATGGCCCCACCTGTGGTCTCAACTCTAGTAAATTCCTACAATCAAGGTGAATTCTGGGAGGAACATCTCCATAAAAGTGTCCACTTGAACGAACATTTCTTAAGCATGCTTTTAATGCTACCCAAGATCAATTACTGGGGAAAACCTCTAGATTTGTTTTTTATAGTTAATGTAATGTCCATGTCTTTGAATATGAGAATCAATAATAAGATACATGTATACCAATGTATCTCCAATATAATGTCCATATCTTTGAATATGAGAGTCAATAATGGGATACATGTATACCAATGTATCTCCATGGAAAGTTAGTTTAAGGAAATTATAAAAGGAATCAACACTACCATTAACTTCTAACAACTAACAAATTCATGTCTTGGTGATATATTATACCACTTTGAAAGTTATAAACATCTCATCTTGATTTTTTGTTTGTTTGTAAAATATATTTCTTATATAGAGAAAATTATTTACATAATCTTAAACTTAAGTATTTATATTTAAAAATTAACTATTAATATATTAATATATTGTAAAAGTAATTATTCTTAATTTATAATGATACATAATGATGCTCACCTCATAATTATTTTCATAATTTAAGTATTTATATTTAAAAATTATTTATTAACATATTGTTAATTATAAATTAACATATTGTAAAAGTAATTATTCTTAATTTATAATGATACATAATGATGCGATGCTGACCTCATAATTGATAAATGACAATTTATTTTAAATTATATTTTGTAAGATAATAATTTAATACCTTTTTATGAAATGCTAAAAGGATATCTAAAAAAATATAATTTATAAAATACATATGTTCACATTATCGAATCCCAAGTCAATTCTTTGTTTTCAAGTGGATGTCTCTTCTTGAGCAATACTTGCATTCTGATCTTAGAAACCGATTGAAAGAGTTTGAAGCTGATAGAAATAAGTTACTTTTGGCTGACGAGGAGAGGTGGCGTCTAAAAAGAAGGGTAACTTGGATAAAATGTGAAGATAGGAATACCAAAATTTTCATCTATTCGCCAATTCGCCAGTTACAGGTGGAACAAAAAATACCTTTTGGAGATTAAAGATGAACTAGGACAGGTACATTATGGACATGATGCATTAAAGATTGAAACTCAGCGTTATTTCAGCTCTTTCTACCAAGAGCCAAGATTAAATACGATAGTGGACAAGGTAGCATCGATCGACTTGTTTACAAGGATGGTTAGTGAGGAGGAAGTCATCCAGCTTGAAAAACCAGTTACTAAGGAGGATATTTTGGATGTTTTAAAGGGTTTTGCCAAGGATAAAAGCCCTGGGCTGATGGGTGGAGCATGGAATTATACTTGCACTTCTATGATCTGATTGCAAAAGATTTGCTGGAAGCAGTGGAGGAGTTGCGTAGGACCGGTGTTGTTAACAAAGCTATAAACTCGACTTTTATTGCTCTCATCCCGAAGGTAAATGGTCCTGCAACATTTGAAGAGGTCTACTCGATAGCTTTGTGTAACCTTTGTTTTAAGATCTTCACTAAAATAATTGCTAGGCACATAAGAGTGATATTGTCTCGTGTCTTATCTAAGGAACAATTAGGTTTCTTGAAAAGGAGATAAATTATCGATGCTATTGGGACGACGCAGGAATTCCTGCATAGTAAAAAAGAAAAGAAGTTACAAGCATTGATCCTAAAGATTGATTTGAAAAAAGCTTATGATTGTGTTAGCTGGGATTATCTAAAACTGGTCTTACTTCAATGTGGTTTCGGCCTCCCTACGACAAACTGGATCTTGGGTTGTATTACATCAACAACTTATGCTATCTTGATCAATGGTGAACCTACAGGTTTCTTCAACAGTGAAAGAGGATTACGCCAGGGCTGTCCATTATCACCTTTGCTATTTATTCTTATTATGGAAGGTTTAAGTTTGGCTTTAAAAAGAAGTAAAGAGAAAGGATTACTGTTAATTTGGGAATTTTTAGTAGGGTGATGGCGGCTAATAGCCTTTGGAGAGCTCTGATACAAGAAGGTTTGTGGCGTCGTATTTTGAAAGACAAATACTATCCTTATGTTATTGTAGAAAGATGGTTGCGCAATGTTATAGTTGATGATGTTAAAGGGTCGCAGACATGGAAGTACCTTTTAAAGTCTTTATACATTGTCTTACATTGGCTCACTTGGCAACCAGGGTCTGGTCATAAAATCATGTTGGGTCATGACCATATTCTGGGGATGGGGGAAGGGGCGATCCTGACAGGAGATTTTATCACAACTCTCAATAGGGAAGGAATATATTTTTTATTTCAGGCTCATTGTGAAGATCGTGTGGGGGTGATTGGAACAAATTGGTATTCCAGTGTTGATCTAGGGTTAGTAGGGGATCTTGCCTTGGAATGGAATTATTTCCATTGTGCACTTATAAACAATGGTATCGGAGAAGCCAGATCAACTTATTTGGATTGGGGGTGATGAGTCAGGACTATTGACTGTCAAGAATGCATATGAGGCCATGGAAAAAAAGAAATGGTTTTTTTTTATTGGCGGCTAGAGGAAAGCCTTATGGTCCTGGACATGCCCATTAAAAGTACAGTTATTCACCTGGGTAGAGAACAAGATCCTCACCTGGGATTTGTTCCAGCGAAGAGGTTTTCATGGTCTGAGTTTCTGCTATTTATGTAAAAACAATTTGGAAACTGTCTACCCCCTGTTTGTGGAGTGCACATTTGCCACGAAAGTTTGGGAATAGGTTACATCATAAATAAAAAAATCTTGGCAGGCGGGTTGGCAATACAATTGCAGAATGTTTTAAGGCCTGGAAACATCAATTTATATCATACCCCAGCCTGCCCACGAACATCTGCTGGTTCATCTGGAAGGAGAGGAATTTGGCGGTTTTCAAAGGACGTACTCCAAATTTTCAGAAGGTGGCTTACCTTTCATTCTTCACTTTGGAGAACTGTAAAAAAATTAGGAAACATTCTTGTGGTAGGAATTTAACAAATACAGTTGCAGAGTATGGAGTGGGGGGTTGGTTAGATGGAATTGTTGAAGCCTCGGGCAATAATTGTGGAGCTAGTGGTTTTATTAGAACTAGTGAGCACATATGTTACAAATGGTTTTTCAATTGTGGGCCTGGTACTAATACAAACGCTGAGCTCTTGGGTGCATGGGCACTACTCTTATTGGCTTCTCGTCTTTCAATTATGGAGATACATATTCGGGGAGACTCAAATATTATCATTTATTGGCTGAAAGGTAAGGGGCGCCTACAAGTAGTTGCGCTGGAATGTTGGAAGGACCGCATCAAGGAGATATCAAATCTTTTTCAAAAAATTACCTATGATCATGTTTTCAGGGAAGGAAATACAGTTGCAGACAGTCTTTCAAAACATGCACTTCAACAAGTATCGGGGAAGATTATATATTACATGTGTGAAGAGGGTCATAAGGGACATCTTCAGTTTTTAAACCTCTATTAGGGGGGTTGTCCCTGGTCTTCCTTTATTGCTGTTATAGATGTTAGTGTGTTGATTGTTTGTGTGAAGATCTTTTTGCTCTCAGGGAAAGGAAGGTCATTCTTTTTTCTGACAATTTTGGGATTTTTCTATCCCTTGTGATGATTTTGAATATCTTTGGAGGTGTGGCTTTTAGAATATTCTTGAAGACATGATAGTCTGTGGATGACAGAGATGTTACAATATGTATTATTTTGGGTCTCTTAGAAGCGATATTTATGATATGATATCATCATATGTGAACAATTTATATTTTAAATAATATAAAGAGTAATTTTCTGAGGAAAAAAAGTGGATGTTTCTTCCAAGAGAATAATCTTAATGAATACTTATTTTAACAATGAAGTCGTAAGCACCATCAACATGGTACCATAACATAGTCATGTTAACACTTCTAACTTTTGACATGGTTGTTAACATGTTGATATAAGTGTTTTAATGTAGATCTATTTTAATTTTGGATACATCTATTGAAATGTTTTAACTATAATAATTTTTTTACTTTCAATTGCATTATATATATAAGAAGTTGACATTGATTTTTTTTGTTATTAGTATTTTTTTAAATATCACATGTCAATGTCATATTAAGCATTGAAGAAATTACACATCTCCCTCACACTCGAAAGTA
>ML820410.1:128038-142120 GCA_009831015.1 Picea engelmannii | reverse complement strand
AGATCTTCATCATATCTCTCAACTCCATGACAGCCTCTCTGAGATCTTCATTTTCAGCCGGAACACGTTCATGACTTTCTGCACGAGCCATGCTTGGTGAATGTCTCTCTGAAACTTGCGGTGAATGAATCTGCTTCCTCCTTATCGGTTAAGAACTTGGCTCCACAAGTTGACCTTCTCCTCTTGTGAGTTTCAAACTTTTGAGCATCAGAAACAAAACTTGCAAACAATCAAGTCTTCAAAACCAGTGCTCTGATACCAACTTGATCTAAAAATGAAGAAGACTTGAAAAACTTGAAAACTTATTGCAAGTGATAATTATGTGTTTAAAGCAAAAGGATCAGTTTGCAACACATAAATTAAAGGATTACTTATGAAAATTACACATAGACAACATCATAATCATTGAACATAAACACATATGCACAACAATTGATAAAGGAGTTCACCCCTCTCTTGGGCTACATCTCCTGGTTCAGACTCTAATGGATCATTATTATTAATTGCTCAAAAGTGCTCAAAAACATGTCTTACAATGCTCAAACTGACAAACCAACTAGACCAATGGCTTCCCAACATCCCAAAACCCCTGTGTGGGCTCTTTCGGCACCTCAATCAGTCGAAAAACGAAGAAGTTAGGCCTCCTGGAAGTCTCCCTCTTCAAGCTTGTTGTCTCTGGTTCTACAATTCGCACCCCTCTTCAATGAACCTGGCTCACACGCTCATTTAAGCACAAAAACCCAGAACCGGGCGCAACCGTGCCAACGGTGCAAACCATAGGATGGTTAAGGATGCGCCAGCCCCTAACCGCCTCGGCACCTGGGCATATGGCGCATGGGACCTCGGGCTATGGCAAAAATTGGTTAAGTCGTTTCAACCGTTGGAACTAACCCCGCACTCCTGGTCATATGCAAATCTATGGTTATGTGTTTTAAAACCCCGCGTGCATTTTATTATAATAGGGCCACAATACATATGGCACGGTCATATACAAATAGCACACGTCCACGGGCCGGGGCTTAGCCCCGGCCCGACCCCCCGCCCAATAAACAAAAGGGTAAACATAAATATATTAAAACCCACATTCGTAATAAGCAACATACGATGGCCTATTGGCCGGGTGGTCGTGCGAAGGCGCTAGCTGTGTGGGGAGGTTCGGGGGTCGAACCCCGTGGACTTCCATATATTTTATACAACAACCATATGAACCAAAAATGAGTGACACGTGGCGCCTCCGGATTGGGCCACGTGTCCTCACACCATTCGCCAGGTACATGCCACGTGTCAACACCCGACTCACCAACAGTCAACCAATCATCATCTGAAATGTCACCACTGTACGGTCGTACGGTCCTGCCACGTCAGACCGTACGGACTGTATGGACAGGTACAATCACATCAAATTTTTTGCCTGTTTGGCTTGGCGAACAGATCGCGATATCTTCTCCATACGGCGTCCATTTGACAAAGTAAATATACCACCGGAATCAGGAAGACGAGATGGATGCAATGGCACTGTTTTCGTCGCATTCCGAGCACTTTGAAATTTGAGCAAAATTTGATCCCCTGATCATATTTGATATGTCAACTTTCCGAGGGTGATTTTTTTGCATACAATATCCATTTGGGGTGCTTGATACCTTGTCAAAAAGGCCTAGATAAGGAATACACATTCCATTCATCCCAAACTATGCCTCTAGCTATTGTCTGGGTGTTGTCGTGCCCAAAAAACGTTGTTTAAGGCCTCAAAATGGGAAATTCATGACCCAAAAAAGTGTAGAAAAATTGCCAAAATGGAAAACCCATGTTTTGAGCCAGTGGAATAGGTGGGTGGCCACTGATTTCCGTCTGGATCATCCTTTGAAGAACAACTTAAGGTAAATCCACTTGTATCCCATAATAGGTTTGTATCTGGAGAAGGTTGCGGTTTCCCCTATTTTTGGGTCATGTCGCTAAGCACAAGGCATTTGAAGGTGAATCTTGAGCACGCGATCATCAAGAATGAGTCCTTTAATTCATTAAAAAGTAAACAGATTCGTTCTAGCTAGGATAATTTCCTTTTGAGGTTAGTTGAACATATAAATTCCTTAGACCAGTTATCAAACTAGTCTGGTTGGTTGAATAAATGCCCTTCTTGAAAAGCCTCAAGGCCATGAACTAGAGAGACTTTTTTAGGGGCTCTCCTTCAAACTTCACAAAAGGAGGCCACTAATGAAAATGATCAATGAATGATGGGCCAGATTTGAGAGATAAAATCTTCTAGGAAAGGAAAGTGTTAACAATGTTCCAAGCCTTCCAAATGTTCTACAAGACTAATGTACCAACAACTTTAACATAATTAAGAATGAGTGATAGAAAGGGTTTGAAGAGAAATTATTTGCAACGGGGAATATTTTAAGGATCCATACTCATCTTAAACTATAGAAAACTTCACAAATATTACTAATTATTAAAATTCTAACCATAAAATATTTGATGATATTTTTGGAAAAAGTATTTAAATTTATAAGGATTTTTCTAGAAAATTTTGGCTATTTTTAGAGAAAAATACTTTTATCCTATAGAATTTGGGAAAATCATTTGAGAAATATATGGAAATTGGAAAATCTTTCATTGGAAAAAAAAAACATGAAAATTATCCCATGGGTTAAATTTAGCCCCTAAAATATTCCCCACTCTATAAATTATACTCCCTAGGAAGAAAGCCTTGCCTAATCAAGAATCGAAGAAGGACCTTCTAGACCTTATGTCCTTCAATACCATGAATTGGCCCCTTGGCACACTAGGATTTTTCCTAATGGTGGGTTTTGATAATACCTAGACCACAAAACTATAGCGACATGTAATGAATCTCCTGATTGATTCTATGGAACCCCTCTTGTTGTCACTCTTGACCCATAAGAAAATTTTGAGATCCCTTTCTACTCTTTCATAGGATGCTTTAAAGGGGAGACACATTGTGACTATTCTACCTGGGTTGCAATAGAAACCTTCATGAAAATTTGAAATTTCACTTATGGGGCTAAAGGTTTATTAATAATTTTTGAGATCCCTTGCTACTCTTTCATAGGATTCTTTAAAGGGGACCCACATTGTGACTAATATACCTGGGTTTCAATAGAAACCTTCATGAAAATTTGAAATTTCACTTATGGGGCTAAAGGTTTATTAATATACTTGTCTATTTCCTTTCTATACTCTCTACACCACCACCTCCTAGAAATACCAAAGATAATATTTGAAGGTGAAAGGGATTCCCAAGCATTTGAAAACTTGGCCAAGTTGGGTCTAGGCTTAGTTTTGCAAGGCCAACCCATCAAGGATAGGTTGTTGGATCTACTTGTAGAGTTGAGTTTTATCTCATTGAATATTAGATCCTAAATCCACACATAAAGTGTCCATACATTCATGGTGGTCTCCCACAAGGTTTGGCCAACTAGGTCTCACAATCATACAATCAAAGGCTAGGCCAAGGTACCAAACTTCAACAATAGTTCCAACATACAACCTATCATTTCGCACAACCCACAGAACCCAAGGAAATGTACCCCCTTATTTGCATTACAGTCCCTCGAGTTGTCCCACTTCCCTTCTAGCACTTCAACACAGGTCATCTAAGAAGTCTCAGAGCTCTATGGCTCTAGGAACTATATTTTCTATAATGGAGAATGGAGTCTATGTTGGGTATGCATTATATTATTTGCACGACCAACCCCACGTGTTGCATTGTGTCGGGTGCACAAAGGGGGGGTGTCATAGGGGGGTTGCAAGGGAAGGAGCCCCTGAAAACAAAATTGGCAGTTTTTTACATCCGTTTACGACGGTTTTTTACATCCATTTTTGGCGGGTTTTTGTGTCTATTTTTAGCGATTTTTCAACACACTATTTTCGTTGATGGTTTTCTAATTCTGGTCAAGGAATTAGGGTTGTAGACTAATCCAGGTTAATGGATTAGGGGTTTTGTATGTCGCGAGATCCTATATATATTGTGTTGTAAACAATGAAGGATAATTATAAATAAAGAAGTAGAGGCGTGGCTCTAAACAGGTTGTTGGCTTTCCCAGTTTCGGTTTCCAGGGTAAAATATTTGTGTAATGTGTGTGTGTTCCATTGTAACTTTTTTGTTTTTACTAAGAATCCATTTGTAGTAATTAATTGTACAAGGTTAATATCTACATTCGATATCAGAGCAGTTATTGGATTTAGGGGGATGCCTTTGTGGCTAAGGGTTTGGATCGGGTCTATGATAAATCTTGTTACAATGGGAGCTCTGCAATATTGATTCTTGTGGTGAAAAGAAATAGTGAGCAATTCAAAACTAGACATCAAGAAATTTCATGGGAAAATTTTTGAGCCGTGGAAGCTCAAGATGGAAGATCTGTTGGTGGACAAAGATCAATGGATTGATGTGGATCCAGGTACTGTACCTACAAGAATGTCCACAAAAGAATCGACAATGTTGGATGTGATGGAAAAGAGCACAATCGAGTTCTGTCTCTTAGGTTCAATATTACTGAATGTGTCAAGGGAAGCTACAACCAAGGCATTATGGAATAAGTTAGGGGATTTTTATCAGTCTAAGTCCCTAGTAAACTAATTATTCCTATGGAATAATCTATACAACCTGAGGATGAAATATGGAGACTTGGTGATAGAGCATCTGAAAGCATTCAATACCGTGGTAAGTCAGTTATTGTTTGTTGATATTAATATTTCTGATGAAGATAAGTGTATCGGTTTATTGTTCCCTTTACTAGACTTGTGGGATAGCCTGGTTGTAGCCATAGGGAGTAATGCAAATGATTTAAGCTTCAATGATGTGGTCTCATCCTTGTTGTCGAATGAGATGAGGCAGAAAAACATGGAAGGACAGAGCACAAATGCCTTATTTGCAGGAGGACACTCCCAGGAAAGAAACATAAATAAGTCCTCAAGTGGGAGATCTAAATCTATCGTAAAATTTGTAAAGGTATTATGGATATGTATAAAAGAAGTACATTACAAGAAACAATGTAGATCCAAAAGTGTTGAGAGAGGGAATGGATCTAATGATGCCCCTTCTATAGAATAGAAAACCTCCGTGGATGAAGGAGGAGATGTGTACTTGGATTTTTCAAGCACACATGCATATCATGAGGTATGGTTGGTCCACTTAGGTGCATCCTTTCATATGAATCCTTAGAGGCAATGGTTTTGTGAGTGTGAAAGGTATGATGGAGGTGATGTTTTCCTGGGTGATGAATTGACAACCAAAATTATAGGATGAGGAAATTCCAAGTTGAATCTCATGGACGGAATGATTAGAACACTCCCTGGTGTTCTGCACATCATAGGATTGGCCAAAAAATTGATTTTTGTTAAAAAAATGGACGATGCAGGGGTAAAAATAGTGTTTGAGAAAGAAACCTATAGCATGGTTCGAGGGGAAATGTTGTTGCTAAAGGGAGTTCAGATTAGAACTCTGTATAAGCGACTGGGAAGAACTATTAGTGACATGTGCAACATTTGTTTTGTTCTTGAGATTGGAGCTGAAGAAGAAGAAACTCCTATAGTCTATGGAGAAAATACTATGGTGTGGCATAAAAGACTAGGGAATATCAGAGAGAAGGGCCTTCGAGTACTACACGGTAAAGGTATGGTTGAAGGTATGCCCAATTGCTCTATGGATTTTGATTTTTGTGAACATTGCTTATATGGGAAGAATAATCATGTAAGATTCTCCTCTAGTGCTATGAGGGTAGAGGGAATATTATAGTTGATGCACAATGATGTGTTTGGACCTGTTTCAGTTCCATCATTGGGAAAATCTGTGTACGATGTCTCATTTATAGATGAATTCTTGAGGAATACATGGATTTATTTCCTCAGGAAGAAATATGAAGTCTTTGAAAAATTTAAAGATTTTAAGGCTCTCATGGAGAATCAAATAGAGAAAAGAATTAAGGTGTTGAGGATGGATAATGGTGGAGAATTATGCAGAAATGAATTCGAGGAATTCTGTAAGAAGTGCATTATCGCAAGGAAAAAGACTACTCCATACACACCTCAACAAAATGGAATTGCAGAAAGGATGAATAGGACAATGATGGAAAAATCAAGGAGCATGTTTAATGGTGCCAGGTTAGGATATGAATTACAGGCAGAGGCACTGGGTACTGCATGCTACCTAGTCAATCAATCACCCTCATCAGCGCTAGATGAAAATACTCCACACAAGGTATGGACTGGTAAGAAACCCTTTCTTACACATCTCATGGAATTTGGTTGTGATGCTTATGTACATGTTCCAAAGGAAAATAAGAGTAAGTTGGATAAAAAGGATAAAAATTGTATCTTTATTGGGTATAAATATGGTCTAAAAGGTTATAAGATTTGGAACCTAGAAACTAAGAAGGTAGTGTATACATGAGATGTGGTATTTAGAGAAATCAAAGATGTTGTCAAAAAATAATTCCTACCAAGGGAAAAAGGACTAGAGAAAATAGAGTTTGAATTGAAGGATAATGAATCAGACTCTACAGAAGAATAAGAATAAAAATAAGAAGAGACTCATACTCTAGTATCGAGGAGATCGGTTCGGGAAAAAAGGAAACCATAAAGGTATAATCCACCTGATTTACGTTCAAATTTCACTTTATTTATTACTGATGATGATCCTAAAACTGTTAGGGAGGCAATGGTTTCAGAGGATGGAAAACTTTGGAAAAAAGGCCATGGTGGAAGAAATAACATCATTGAACAAGAATGAGGATTTGGATCTAGTGGATTTTCCAACTAGAAAAACTTCCATTGTGATCCAGAATTGGATCCAGGATCTTGATCGAGCTTAGAAAGGCCATTAAAATCAAAGTTCTCAGAATCTCTTCAAAATGGACGTGTGCATAGGCCTCGTCGATACGAACCCAACACAGCTTGAATGGGCTCAAATGAACATCGCATGCTCTAGATATGGCGATCTGTTCATTTTTCCAAACATGCAAAAAAATGATGATTGTACAGTCCGTACAGTGCCATGTATCAGCTGGTTGTATAGGTCGTACATCCATACAACTGACATGGAAAGGCACAGATGGCGCTAACATGGAAACATATGGAGGTGACACGTGGTAGGGTGACTGAGCATACAGACAGGTGGACCAATCTGGGAGTGACATGTGTCACCACTGTAAGGGTGACACATGGCACATATGTATTGCTTATGTGGTAGGTATAGTGGTATTGATTAGGTTGATAGATTAGCAGACAAGTGGACCATTGGGCAGTTGACACGTGGCATGATTGCAACAAATGGCGTGGTACCATGTGGCCCAGACATGGGCTACCACGCGACACCCATAGATTGGTTAAAGTTATTGCAAAAATTGGCTGAATTCCATGAGTTTTGAACCCACGACCTTGGGCGTGGGAAAATGGCTTGGCAGGGCCAGGATAGCCAGCCCACCCGGGGGTGTTCCTTGTTTTTTAGAGTGCAAAACTAATATAAAAGTTGCTTTGGAAGTTCATACGGCGGAAAATAGAGTTGGGGCCTAGCCCCCAACCCTCGGCGCAAACGACCACATGACCATCCACCTTACCACTCGGCTAAACATTACATTGATGTGTTTTCATTACATCTCGCTCCGGAATAGGGCCCGAGTGTCAACACATGACCCTGCCATATGTCCTGGCTATATAAGTCGTTGGCGCAGATAACGGTTAAGGGATAGCCCATGGTTTTCAACGTATCCCATATGACCCAGGACCATGTGTTGGTTGTTAGCGTGGATTATGGTTAAGCCCTAGGTTTCGACACCTGTTCACATGTGACCCGGAGTGTGGGTGTTAATTGTTAGCGTGGGGGTTAGACCATGGTTCCACCAATTGCGCATGCGACCAGGTGTTTGCATAGGAGGGGTCAGTGCACAACCCCTAGGGGGCTGGTGCTTGGCCACATGATTCCATATGACCCTGTAAAAGGTGTGCGTGCCCATGCCAAAGAGGCTTATCCCAATTTATTTGCAAAAGTGGTTTTTTTAACCATATAATAGTGTTTTTTTATGGATTATAGGCTTGTTTTTGGAGATTTTTGGCCAATATTGGGGGATATTGGGATTTTTTTTAGGCCAGATATTGGGGGGGAGTTGGGAGATGATTACCAAATTCAGATCTATATAAACAGGCCTTCTTGAGGCCATAGGAGGAGGTTCGGAACAGGTTTATGCTGCCGAATTATTGAGCCAAAGCCATTGTCATGCAGGGAAGCTATTGAGGAGCGTACCTTTGCGGGTCATTTATGGGAGCTTCATTCATCCGATTTGGGTGCCGTCAGTTTTGATGGGTTCATGAGATCTGGTAGAACATGACCAGATCATTGTTGTAATCCATTGTCACTTTCATGATGTACATTTAAAGCTTCAAACATAAATACAAAATCCCATTGAGATAAGGCCCAGAGACGTAGGCGAGATTGTCGAACTCTGTTATCACATTGGTGTTTATGGTTTTTTGTTGTTTATTCTTCATTTAAGATCTATATATGTGTATATGGTTGTTATGTTTCTTCTATAATTCTTCCTCTTTCATTAAACTTCCTAAATGGTTAATTAACGCATGTTAAATAACTCAACCATTGTCGTATAAAAGATCATTTCAGATCAAGTGGTATCAGAGCTAGTTGACGTTTGGATTTGAGTTTTGCATGTTTACCAAGGAAGAGCTCATCTCAGTTGAGAAAATGGCATCTAAGGAGGGACTTTCTCAATATGAGAAGGATTTCCAAAATTCGGTGTTTTCCATGGCCGAGATGGTGAAAGTGTTGTATGAAGACTACTTGGAACGAAAGAGATCGGTTCAAGTGAAAGCTTCAAAGAACAAGAAAGTCAAAGAAAGATTGAAGGAAGTGCCTTCTACATATGTTTCAGAAAACATCTCTAAGGTATGCAGTGAATGTCATTCATCAATTTCTCCTTGTTCCCATCAAGATGGTTTTGGTGCATTTGAAAAACATACAAGAGGTATAGGTTTGAGATTGCTAACCAAGATGGGTTATGAAGGAAAGGGCCTTGGACTTGAGGGCCAAGGTATTGTTAATCCCATTGAGGTTGTGGAAAGGCCTTGATATTTATGATTTGGATATGGCAAAGTGGAAATTGGAGCATTCTCCAAGATGGGTTCCAAAACTTCGGAAGCAAGTAATGCTTCACATGGCCAGCTTAAGTCATTGCAGGAACACTTAATGAAAGGTGATGGCGTATCACTTCAGGATTGTGATAGTGAATGCAAGTCATCTCCAAAGCAAGGCGAAGATCAACAAGGAAGGTATAATGGTAATGATTTTTCCAAATCTCTTCTTGATTATAAAAAACATAATCATGTAATCTGAAACTTGTGGAATATGTATCCATGTAGTTTTTGTCATTCACCCAAGCATTGTGTTGCCAAGTGTTGGAAGAGACAATCTTTGTATAGGAAATCTATGTCGACCAGGAAAGAAACACGACATAAAGATTCAACTCCACAATGGAAGAAAGTGAATGGAAAACAAGTCTGGATGTTGAAAAACCAGTGCACTTATTGCAACAGGGGTGGACATCAAAAGACTAATTGTTGGAAGCTTAATATGGAGCTTCATCCAAAGAAGGAAAAAATTATTGTGCATGTACTCATGAAGGAAGAGACATTACCAGCGAAGCAAAAGGAACACCATGAAGGAAATAAAGAAACCACTTGGTTTTTCCAGAATTGGATGTCACAACTTCATTGTGTTTTGCTTCCATTAATGTAATCACACATGTTGAAATGATGACTTGTTATAACATCATTTTTGTACAACATAGTTTTTTTTTTCCTCTTTATGAGTATGTAATCAGTAAGGTTTAGTTTGTAACAGTTTTTAGGACCAAAAGGTATTTAGTGGGGAGGTGTCATCCATAATTGGATTCAAGAGCTTGATGGGGCTCAGAAAGGCCTAAAAATCAAAGTACTTAGAATCTCTTCAAAACAGATGTGTGCATAGGCCTTGTTGATACAAATGCAACGCAACTCAAACCGGCTCAAACAAACGTCGTATGCTCCAGATATAGTGATCTACTCATTTTTCCAAACATGCAAAAAAATGATGATTGTACAGTTCGTACAGTGCCACGTGGCAGCTGACTGTACAGATCGTATGACCATACAGGCCATATGAACATACAACTGACGTGGCAAGGCATAGTTGGTGCTGACATGGCAACATCTGGAGGTGACACATGACAGGGTGACTGACCATACGAACGCTAATGTGGACGGATAGGTGGACCAATCCGGGAGTGACACGTGTTACCACTGTAAGGGTGACACGTGGAACATTTGTACTTCTTACGTGGTAGGTATAGTGGTAGTGGATGGGTTGACAACTCAGCAGACAAATGGACCATTGGGAGGTTGACACGTGGCATGATTGTGGAAAATGGTGTGGTGCCACGTGGCCCAGACATGGGCTGCCATATGGCACCCATAGATTGGTTAAAGTTATTACAAAAATTGGTTGAAATCCATGAGTTTTGAACCTGTGACCTCGGGCGTGGTCGAATGGCTTGGCAAGGCTAGGCTAGCCAGCCCGCCCGGGGGTGTTCCTTGTTTGTTATAGTGCAAAAATAATATAAAAGTTGCTTTGGAAGTTCATACGATGGAAAACAGGGCTGGGGCCTAGCCCTCGGTGCAAATGAACACATGGCCATCCACCTAACCACTCGATTAAACATTACATTGGTGCATTTTCATTACATCTCACTCTAGAATAGGGCCCGAGTGTCAACACATGACCCTGCCATATGTCATGGATATATAAGACGTTGGCATGGACAATGGTTAAGGGATAGCCCATGGTTTTCAGTGTATCCCATATGACCCGGGATGGTGTGTTGGTTGTTAGCTCGGATTATGGTTAAGCCCCAGGTTCGACACTTGTTCACATGTGACCCAGAGTGTGGGTGTTAATTGTTAGTGCGGGGGTTAGACCATGGTTCCACCAATTACGGATGTGATAAGGTGTTAGCAGAGGAGGGGGTTGGTGCTTGGCCACATGAGTCCATATGACCCTGTAAAAGGTGTGCGCACCCAGGCCAGAGGGGCTTATCCCAATTTATTTGCAAAAGTGGTTTTTCTAACCATATAATAATGATTTTTTATGGATTATAGGCTTGTTTTTGGAGATTTTTGGCCAATATTGGGGGATATTGGGCCCTTTTTTAGGCCAGATCTTGGGGGGAAGTTGGGAGATGGTTACCAACTTCAGATCTATATAAACCAAGCCTTTTTTAGGCCATAGGAGGAGGTTCAGAATAGGTTTATGCTACCGAATTATTGAGCCAAAGCCATTGTCATGCAGGGAATCTATTAAGGAGTGTACATTTGTGGGCCATTTCTGGGAGCTTCGTTCATCTGATTTGGGTGTCGTCAGTTTTGATGGGTTCATGAGATCTGGTAGAACACGACCAGATCATTTTTGTAATCCATTGGAACTTTCATGATGTACATTTAAATCTTCAAACAAAAATAAGAAAGTCCACTAAGACAAGGCCCGGAGATGTAGGCGAGATTGTCGAACTCCGTTATCACATTGGTGTTTATGGTTTGTTGTTGTTTATGCTTTATTTCAGATCTGTATATGTGTATATGGTTGTTATATTTCTTCTATAATTCTTCCTCTTTCATTAAGCTTCCTAAATGGTTAATTAACACATGCTAAATAACTCAACCATTGTTGTATAAAAGATCTTTTCGGATCACATTGGCAACAAATGGGTGTTTAAGAAGAAGTTGAATGGAGAAGGCAAAGTGGATAAATACAAAGCTTACAGGTCTCAGGTAAATCCATTGTGAGCTCCTTCTCCTTTTTACTTGCATTATTTCCATACCAGAGAAAAGAGAACAACGAAGCATCACCTTCTTGTTGGGTTTTCTTATGTAAGGGTTTCCTAGATAAAGTCTTTGTGTTATGGATGGTGCCTGATTCTATTTTATTGTTCTCTATTTTACACATTTTATATATTTCACGTATAAGTAGAAAATCTATAACTATATATTCTGGAATCTAAAGGAATTTAACCTTTATAGTGTAGATTTCAGTTTTATTTATCAGATATGTTGTGATGAACTATTCGAGTGGAATATCCATGGTAGTTTATAGATCATCAACCCTCATGGGTCCATTTAGGTAGATAAGTGTCTACATATTTGTTAGGATATTTAGACACTTAGGAGTTAGTTAAGATCTTCTTGGTCTAATGTGTCATTAGGTAAAAGTTTGTTTCTTAGTGTGTTTCTTTAGTATGCATTTGTAGTTAGGAAATCCGATGGTCACGATATGTTCCCGACATAGAGTGATCCGACGGTTCATATTCTCCTCGATCTTAACAACCATTGATCTGTGGCTTAACACTCGATTGGTCCATGATCTATATTTAAAGAGCATGGAGGGTCATTTGTCGATGATCGATTGTGATAAACTCTATTGTAAAATCTCTCTGTAATATTTTTCTTTTGCATTAATAAACTACTCCAAGTGGTCGCGTTAGCTGGGTCCATGGATGTTTCCCCGTAGGGGTTTTACCGTGTCAAAACATCGGTGTGTTGATATTTTATCTGGTTGTGTGATTATTTATTGAAGGTGTTCATCCTCTGTTGGAATACATGTGTTGTCGAACATGGTATCAGAGCCTGTTTGAAGACCCACTCCTATTGTAGATCGAGATCGTGAAGCCGAGTTTCCTCATCTCCATTTTTTTTTCATTTACATACATTTATGGGATGAGAAGAATGTTCCATTGAGTCCAAAGTGCTCATTTCAGTCAGAAACACTTTTTGTTTCACTCGAAAAGGTTTCTGTTTTCCCAAGATACGACCATTTCAGTCAGATCTAGAGGCATAAAGCTTGAATACGCATTTTTTACATTTTTGCAGAGTATCATTTTGGTTTTATTTCAGTTTTATATTATTTATTTATGGGTTGCTACTCTTTTATATCTGCGTATGATCTTTTCCCCACGCCCTGTGCGATCTCAGAAAATCAGAAACATATAGGAAAAGGTGCATATTTCGGGTAAGCTAATCGAGATCTAACCCTTGTTGTCATCAAGAAGCGAAATTTTTTTCTTGTGTGAAAAGAGTTTTTTTTTAACACATTCTCCAAGGTCGTCTTCCACAACAACAACAATAACATCCCCCCAATCCTCTTGCTAAACAATACAATATGTTTTTCTAGACCATTTGGTTAAAAGTTGTCTTATTAAGTAAGAGGTCATGAGTTCAAGTCTCTCTTTTGTTACTTTTTTTGAAAAAATTCATGCTAAAATTGTAAAGTGCATTTCACTTCAAGTATAAAAGTGAATCACTATAAGTAGCTTTAATATTTTATTTTGCATGCAACTTTTCTTTTATAAAGTAACTTCATTGTAAAAGTGATCCCCACTTCTCTTTATAAAAGTGGGTCACTTCATAAAGAAACTTACACCACCACGTGGTCCTTTGGTTATCGTTTATGCCTTTTTTTAAAAGGGCATAACTCTCACATCCGAAGTCTGTTTTCAGTGTCGTTTTTTTTTAAATTGCCTAACTTTTCGAGATCTTTCCATCCAGATCATCACTTTTAGTTTTTAAATCCATATTATCTGCATATTTAATATGGATTCTACAAGTAATCTCTTGCTTACCAGCACCAACTACTTACAATGAAAATCCCATATGGAGGATTTATTAAGAAGTAAAGGATTGTACTGTTGACCCAAAAATCTGCTCTGGGCTCAACATGGTGTTTTACACAGTTACTTCTCCATAAAATCCCCTTGGTGCTATGGTTCCAGTCAAAGACAGTGGCGGGGGTCATAGTTACTATGGCCTCTGCCCTTGAAAGAGTATCAGTTGGGTGCACTCAGGGATTTGTGGGCCTTCCCATGAAATTTCTTCCTCATGTCAAAGATGTTCCATTCAAGGAGTACAACACTAACAAGTGGTATGGATCGGGACAAGCTTTTCAACAAGCTATCATGAGCTTGATTCCGAGTCAGTATGACCCATATGAGGCACGCAAAGTCAAAGTCACCCGAATGGGCAAAACTAATA